>CAOKZL010004862.1:0-16384 GCA_948472985.1 Iguana delicatissima | reverse complement strand
AGAGTCATCAGGATTCTTTGCAGTTGTCTTGGGCACTGGAAGATCTCTAGAAGTCTAGAATCATAGAAATCATAAAGCACCATAGAATGTAAGAGTCAGAGACTGAAACATGGGGGCGATCCAGTTGAAACCCCTCTGCCCATGCAAGGACACTTTAAAGTATTTCCTATAGATGGCCATCTGAGCCTTTGCTAAAAAAAACCTCCAAGCTTAACAAAGACTTCACTACACTCCTGAGGCAGCATATTCCACTGCCGGACAGCCCTAAATGCCATGTTCTGAAGGTTCAGGTGGAATCTCTTTTTCCTGCAGCTTGAATCCATTGCTTCTTGTCCTGGTCTCTGCAGCAGCAGAAAGAGGCCTTTTCTTCCTCTACATGGGATCCCTTCAAATATTTATGGTCATCATGTCCCCTCTTAACCTTCTCTTCTGCTAGATGGTAAACATACCCAGCTCTTTAAGTTATTCCTTATAGGCAGGCGGTTTCTCATAGGTGCCAGCTATTCCGGTCCCCCTTCCTGGCTGCCCCCCACTGCCCCTCTAATTTGGGGTGCCCAGAACTGGACACAGTATTCAAGATGAAGCACTTAACCAAAGCAGAGTAGAGTGGTACCAGTACCTCCCTCAATCTATACATATCATACTCCTTATTGATGTAGCCGAGAATTGCATTGGCTTTCTCTGTGCCACATCACACTGCTGACTCATGTTCAGCTTGTGGTCTATGAGACTCCTAGATCCCTTTCACATGTACTGCTATCCAGCCACTAGCCCCCATCCCAATATTTCTGTATTCCATTCTTTCTACCTAGTAGCCAGGACCTCACACTTCTCTCTGTTGAATTTCATTTTGTTAGCCTTGGCCCAGCTCTCCAATCTATCCAGGTCCTTTTGAATTTTGATCCTGTCCTCTGCATTATTTTTCCCAGTTTGGTGTCATCTGCGAATTTGATGAGCACGCCCTCTCTAGTCCTCCATCCAAGTCATAAAAAATATTGAACAGCACTAGGCCCAGGACAGAACCCTGTGGCACCCCGCTAGTCACTTCTCTCCAGGATGAGAAAGCAGCCATCGTCATCCCCTTTGGGTTTGGTCCGGTCAACCAATTACAAATCCACTTAGAACAGTAGCCCTGCCCAGCCCTGATTTTACTAGTTTCTTTGCAAGAATGTCATGGGAAGCTTCTGTCAAAGGCCTTACTGAAATCGAGGTATGCTACATCCACAGCATTCCCTTCATCTGTCAAGCTTAGCACAACTCCAGGGACTTTGTTCCTTTCTTGCGCTTTCAGACCTGGATGAAGGAATGCTTTATTCCTGGCCCTGGAGCCCCACCTTTTACTCCCTTCTCTTAATTCTCTCTGGGGTTCACTTTTGCACAAGGCACTACAAATGCTTCTTGCAGTGTATCCTCTTTTCCCTGTAGTATCCTCTTCCTGCAGTCTTAACCCAAAGTGTGCACCTTTCCAGTGCTAATAATCCAATGCTTGTCACAACCGAGAAGATGTCTCTGCCCTTCCTCAGCTCCAAGGCGCCTCCTGTCACAATCAGGAAATAACTCAGTATAGTTGTTGGTGGCAACGCTGAAACCACCACCTTTGTATACCCTGCTTTTTTCTAAGGAGAGACAGTGACAGAATTCCGTGTCTAGGCCATCAAAATTCTGCTGCTCTCAAGTAAAGGAGACATGGCCACCTGTAATAGGTAACCACAGATTAAACAGCATTTACTCTATTGCTGTGGTGCTGCCAGGAAGGGAGAGAACAGGTGGATAATAATCCCACCCCCTTCGGCATCCCTGAACCACAGGAAGATCCTGCTCAGTTTGATTTTACGCCTGGTACCAGATTCAGCCCTTGCACAATTGAGTTTTAAGTATGCAGTGCCATGAATAATACTCCTTTTTGGTCCAGTCATGTGCCCCTGAGGGGTTCATTAGTCTTAATCTACATTCATTTTGCGATAAGCTCTTGCTGTGTAGCATTCTTCAAGGACTTGTAAATTTTTTGTCTAGAGTGTGAACACCTCTGTGGTTTAGGGGCAAAAATACAGCAAAAAAAGGGCTGAGTGATTTTTGAGCTTGGTGGGAAACCAGTGTGTGAACTGCTGTTCCATTTTGATTTTTCTCTTTCTGCCTCAGGGAGATGTTTCCCTTGGAGGGAATAGGTTTGCGTTTGATCCCTTAAGCAGCGTTCACTGCCCACCCAGTGAGTCACTGGTAATGCCTTAGCTCTTATTTTTAGTCCTGTTGCTGCCATCAGTCTGTAACCCTTATAGCCCAGAAGAGACTTAAGCACTGTGATAAACATGTTAATCTTCTCTCTCCCTTCTGCCTCAATTGCTTTATCTCCAGATAAGAAGCTCCCAGGCTTGAGAATCACTGACCAGGGGATCACAGACAAGAGTAATTCAGGCCTTTCACAGCAAAGATGAAACATTGTATAGTTTGGTGGCCATAACAAAAGAAGACCAATTTCCCACAGTCAGTTCCGGTTTGCTTCTGATGATATACAGTGTCTGCTGCTTGAAGTAATCTTCATGTTTTAAAAAATTAAGTTGTCCTTGGAATTCTGCAACCTTCCCCCATACTTCTGATATTAGTGGCTACCTTTCAGTTGCTAGGGGTTTGGCCTTTTGCATTTACATCTGCCAAGTTGAAGAATGGACTTTTTGTACATAGTACATTTGATGATGCATCATCCCATATTGGAGTGGGGACAGCAAGACGAGTTGCAACACTTTGTTGATCCTACCAGTGATTAGTATTGAACTGTTATGACGATGTATGCTATAGGTCATTATATGGTTGGACCTCCACATTTGCAAGTTAAGCATTTACAATAATCCCATTATTTGCGTATTATTGGAGGAAGAAATGAAACAGGAGGAGGGTGTACGCCTGAGTTCACTCAGTTGTGTGGGTGGGAAGCAGGAGAGATGGGATATCAAGAGGAATGCGCACATGTTGACACTCTTGCTCTGGTAGAGGGAAGGAGGTGGGACAGGAGGCAAGCAGAGTATATGTGTTCACTCACTCCCGTGGGGAAAGGAAGGAATATGGGGTAGGATGGGAGGAGGTGCACACATTTGCCACCAGGTGGATAGGAAAGCATGGGAAGGGAGGAGGGAAGGGGATCACTTGCTGACACTCACTCAGTTGGGGATGGGGGGAAAGCAGATGGGGACAGGAGGAGGTGCACGTTCGCTCACTCCGTGTGGGTGGGAGGGGGCAACAGGCATGGGACACAACTTCCCTTCTTCCAGTCCCCTCATCCCCACCCCTTTCATTCTCTCCTGTTCATGTGAACGGAGTGAGGGAACACGTGCTTGGCGGGGACCAGCCCCGGACCAGTACAGGTGTGCGTGCGTGCGTGCGTGCGTGCGTGTGTGTGTGTGTGTGTGTGTGTGTGTTAAAATACCGGTTGCAGGAGGTTATGCTATCATGGTTTTTCCACTTTGTGGGGGTCCTGCAACTCCACCCTCATAAAATTGGAGGGCTGACTGTATGTTGGTTGGGGTAGAATATAAAATCCATCATCCATTCCCACACCAAGTGGGCACATACAAATGCTGTAATTCCTTCTCACTTAATACCCCACTTCCCCAGCTAACCTTCAAATCCTACAAGGGCTGTGAACCACCTCTCAGAAAGCATAGGAATCTGGTGGGTGGGCCACATGGCCGCTTCATTCTCACCATGTATGGATGGGTCAAATGAGAATCTTTTAAGAAAATTATTTCTGCAATCAATTTATATAGCAGTTACCATATCCAAATCATCCAGGTGGCATCTGGTTAATACTTCATGCATCTAAGTCCTTTTCTGGCTGGGGCACACAGGGCTGCTCTTGCTCTTGTGCTCCATGTAACCGCCCTCCCCCAACGCCCAGCAGCTGTCAAGTCCCAGTGGCTCCCTTCTGTTGTCTCTTACTGGTGGGGAACGCAATGGGACAGGTGGTCCTGCTCCAGCACTCTGTAAGGAAGAAAGTGAGTAAAGTCTGCATTTGACAAACACAAACAACCCCCATTCTTCCCTCTCTCCAGCCAAGCTATATTACGGCAGTTCGACACACACCCCCAAGAATTGGTATGTTTGACTTGCAAGAAAATTCAGCTTGCACCATATGAATTGGCGCTGATATAAATGAAAATCTGAGCTGTGGCAGGTCCACGCTGAAAACAGGAACACTTCCTATTTTAAAAGATCACATGGCAAGAAGCGTCAGCCCCACTTACCGCTTTAGCAATAGAATCAGTCAAATTCAGGACAGAAGTGCAGCCGCTCGCAAATACAATAGGCATGAACATCAAGCTAACACTCTTAGCTGAAACAGGGAAGTTCCCCACAATTGCAAGTGACATAACCCTGGTCCCTATGCACCTGCACATTTTCCTATTGTCTCCCCACCTCTCTACAGCACATTTAGCTATTCCACAACAATCATTACCCCCTTGTCACTCAAACATGAAGCCCATTACTGTGTCCTGGACTTCGTTGTTTGTGTTGCAACCCCCATTGTCCACTTAGCAGAGAGTGCGAGTCACAATCGTATCCTTGGGACATTTTTCTCAGGTACAAATACCCTTGATTTTAGGCTGCTCTCAGTCTCTTGCCATTCCACTGTTGAGTCCATCTGTCCATTTGAATATGAGAACTGTCCTTAGGTTCCTACCTAAAGCCAATATCTCTTGTGCTTTTTCCACTTCTCCCCAATCTGTAAATAGTGCCCAAATCCTCTATGTACTCTATCTCACTTTCCTCCCTTTCCTTTGGTTAGTCCTTGTCAGTGTGTGTTTGCTTCTGCATGTCTGTGTGAATCTTGTCAATAAAACATATTTTTAGCTTACATTTCTACTTTTTAGTTCATTCTTTCTGTGCTGAGCCCATAAACATTGGTAGGCAAGACTCTACAAATGTGATCTCTTCTGCAAGCCTTCTGTTTTTGAGGTTTTGGGATCCAATGAAAGTACTGGCATTGTGGGGCTGCCCTCCAGACACCCACAGTTTGGGGTAAGAACTGATACCAATTTGCTGGCTCTTCGATGCCTCACCTTTCACCTTCCCACTAGTAAGCAATAGCAGCAGAGGCCCCTTCCAGGCTTGACAAGTGTAGATATATAACTGCATGTGCAGGCCTACATGCAGGTGTGGATGTTGGCCAGTGTATCAGTGTGGCTAACACTGAGCAAAAGGGCTTGAAAAAGGATGCTCTGTCAGATGCTGTGCAAAGCCAGGCAATGTGTATTTCTCTTTCTACCCTCTATCCTTTATGACAACCAGACACAGTCCTTCAGGCAAAGCACCCTCAAACTTCACAGCTAGTTGATGCTTTCATACAACTTGCTTCACAGATGCAAGCCTTGGCTTTCTTGGTAATGGCTGAGGATGCTTGAGCCTTCTTACTAGACAATTCAGATTGTAAGAGCATAGCCTTCAGCCAGAAGAGAGAAGCACGCAGTAGGAGGCACTTCAGTGAGCTAAGTGTGGTAGAAAACAGGCCATGAGATCACAATCTCACTTTCCCTTTATGACTTCCAGAGTGAAAGAGAGAGATGCTAGGGCCCGGCTCAGTCTCTGAGGGTGGAGTCTGATATAGCCAGATGTCACCCAGTGAACAATGGCAGACCCACACTTATCAGTTTTCCTGGGTTTTTTTCTGGAGATGACACAAAGGTACACACCAGAAACGGAGTCCTGAAAGCTTCCATAGTACTTCAGAAGTTCAGATAGTCACTTTTAGACTCTTTTTTTAAAGAATTATGCTGCCACCACCACTACCACCACCACCACAAATCGGGTTTGAAGAAACAAGGAAGGGCAACAAAGAAAACATTCAGAGCAACAAGCTTCAATAATATTGAATTCTTCTTTAAAAAGTAAGGCTTGAATCTGAACTGGAGCCCTAGCTACAGTAAACCCATTGAATTAGTGGAACTTCAGCAAACCTTGCTTTTCCAAATTATCATTTATTTTAATAAGCCTTCTCTAGCTAAGACTAACAATTTGATCTGGACCCTAATTAATTAAAGAAGGACATCCCAGACTAAATTGCTGAAAAGCAATCCCAAATGTACAAGTGTGTCACAAGTGGGTGCCATGGAATAATGAATGAATGTAAGCAGGTAGCTTCAGACAGCACCAGGAATATGGCCAAGTTACAGGCAACAGTAGAAGTTGATTAAACATTACCCTTCTCTATTATTTGGGTCTTTCTTCTCTTCTAGCAGCCTCAGAGCTTCTCATTCTGTGGTCTTTCTGGCACAAAATAAATTCTGTAGCTAACATACCAGGGTGATACCAATAAAAGTGGAAGACACAAAACTACTACGCATGTACAGCCATTAAGTAGGTTGGTAATTATAGCGTAAACATTGATAACAGAGGATATGATACCATTTGGCAGATGTTTGCCTGATTTTACGTCTAAGAATTACATGAGACTATACATGAAGTTAGTTAGCCATTTGATTTTAAACAAATCCATGCCCAAAGTCAAGATTTCATAGTGCTTCTGAACATAGACAGAGCTTACCTTTATTCTCTAAACAATTATGGATTACCCACTTTGTATAAATTTAGAATTAAAAGTAACTGTAGAGGCTTGGAGTGCATATCTTGGATTAAAGCCCAAATGTGTCTTGAAAATAAATGCTAATTTCTATGTGTTTGGCCTGCAAAACAACAGAGAAAGTGTCTTGTTCCCCTTTACACAAAACTCCTCTACTCTTTGCTGGCTCTGCTCACTTTCCCTGTGGCATCTTTTAACAAATGAGACTCATCTTCCCCTACCCCCATCCCTCCTGACAAATTTTTTGTTTATTAATTATCTTTGTACTTTCCTCCCTCAGGAGTCCAGGGGGTATCTATGTGGTTCCTCTTAAACTCTGTTTTATCTTAATAATAATTTTGTGAGGTAAAGTGGGCTTAGAGAAGGTGACTACCCAAAGGTCTCCCAGTAAGCCTCATGGCTGAGTGAGGATTTGAAGCTGGATCTTTCTGGTTCTGGGCAGTGCTTTGGTCCTACACTACAGGAATAGACAAAGAGTGGCTTCTGCTTGTGGAGGCTGTTTGGTGACTTGTGTATCACTTTGGAGCCCCTTTGTGCCTCCCTGTGCTGATTAAATATGGAAGGAACTGGAATTTTGTGATTTTTCATGATTGAAGGACTGGAAAGCTTGGGAAAAGCTGAACCAGAAGGGGATGTTAATACCTACTTTGCATTTTATTTTGTTTTCATGGCTAGTGGAGGGTCTTTGAAGACTGAAGGGTAAAGGGAGTGCTTGGTGTTCTTTAGTTGTCTACCTCTGCATCACCAGGATGTAGTCAAAGTCCCTAATCCACTCTTTCCAATACTAGGCCTATATCAAGTACAGAAAGTTGCCTCATATCCACAATACAGGGATGACTATAGGTTTTAATCATTGTTGTTGTTGTTTTGTGCCTTCAAGTAATTTCCGACTTATGGCGACCTTAAGGCAAAGTGATCACTGGGTGTGCTGAGAGTGTCATCCAGTGGGTTTCCATGGCCAAGTGGGGAATCAAACGCTGGTCTCCAAGATCATTGTCCAACACTCAAACCATTACATCACACTGGCTCAATAATTAGTAGGTTTGAATATCTACTGAAAGAAGTGTATGAAATTTGATTGAGTAGTTGAATAAGGAAGATTTTATATATTAAGACCACTGTAAAGAAAGTTAGAACACATTTGTCTTTACTTTAACTGTCCCTTTTTTCTTTTTTCTTTTTTTTGTTTTTCTTCTCTTCTTTCTATTATTATTATTATTATTATTATTATTATTATTATTATTATTATTATTATTATTATTCATCATCAATATTAATATTGTTATTGTTATTAGAAGTTTCCAACTGCATTCAAAAATATACATAAAAAAGAAAGAAGAGAAGAAAAACAAAAAAAGAAAAAAGAAAAAGGGACAGTTAAAAATAAAGCAATGTCTTCTAACTTTCTTTACAGTGGTCTTAATATATAAAATCTTCCTTATTCAACTACTCAATAGATATTTCATACACTTCTTTCAGTAATTCAAACCTACTAATTATTGAGCCAGTGTGATGTAATGGTTTGAGTGTTGGACAATGATCTTGGAGACCAGCGTTTGATTCCCCACTTGGCCATGGAAACCCACTGGATGACACTCTCAGCACCCCAAAGCCGTGATCACTTTGCCTTAAGGTCGCCATAAGTCGGAAATTACTTGAAGGCACAAAACAACAACAACAATGATTAAAACCTATAGTCATCCCTGTATTGTGGATATGAGGCAACTTTGTACTTGATATAGGCCTAGTATTGGAAAGAGTGGATTAGGGACTTTGACTACATCCTGGTGATGCAGAGGTAGACAACTAAAGAACACCAAGCACTCCCTTTACCCTTCAGTCTTCAAAGACCCTCCACTAGCCGATGCAAAAACAAAATAAAATGCAAAAGTGGTCTAACATCCCCTTCTGGTTCAGCTTTTCCCAAGCTTTCCAGTCCTTCAATCATGAAAAATCACAAAATTCCAGTTCCTTCCATATTTAATCAGCACAGGGAGGCACCAAAGGGGCTCCAAAGTGATACACAAGTCACCAAACAGCCTCCACACAAGCAGAAGCCACTCTTTGTCTATTCCTGTAGTGTAGGACCAAAGCACTGCCCCAGAACCAGAAGATCCAGCTTCAAATCCTCACTCAGCCATGAGGCTTACTGGGAGACCTTTGGGTAGTCACCTTCTCTAAGCCCACTTTACCTCACAAAATTATTATTAAGATAAAACAGAGTTTAAGAGGAACCACATAAATTGCCCTGTATTTTCCTGAGGGAGGAAAGTACAAAGATAATTAATAAACAAAACTTGTCAGGGAGGGATATGGGGGTAGGGGAAGATGAGTCTCATTTGTTAAAAGATGCCACAGGGAAAGTGAGCAGAGCCAGCAAAGAGTAGAGGAGTTTGTGTAAAGGGGAACAAGACACTTTCTCTGTTGTTTTGCAGGCCAAACACATAGAAATTAGCATTTATTTTCAAGACACATTTGGGCTTTAATCCAAGAGATGCCTCCAAGCCTCTACAGTTACTTTTAATTCTAAATTTATACAAAGTGGGTAATCCATAATTGTTTAGAGAATAAAGGTAGCTCTCTGTATATGTTCAGAAGCACTCTGAAAATATAAGTTGGGGCATGGATTTATTTAAAGTGAATGAGCTACTCATTACATGTTTAGTCTCATGTAATTCTTAGACGTAAAATCAGGCAAACATCTGCCAAATGGTATCATATCCTCTGTTATCAATGTTTACGCTATAATTACCAACCTACTTAATGGCTGTACATGCGTAGTAGTTTTGTGTCTTCCACTTTTATTGGTATCACCCTGGTATGTTAGCTACAGAATTTATTTTGTGCCAGAAAGACCAGCAGAATGAGAAGCTCTGAGGCTGCTAGAAGAGAAGAAAGACCCAAATAATTGGGGAAAGGGGGCATGTTTTAATCAACTTCTACTGTTGCCTGTAACTTGGCCATATTCCTGGTGCTGTCTGGAAGCTACCTGCTTACATTCATTCATTATTCCATGGCACCCACTTGTGACACACTTGTACATTTGGGATTGCTTTTCAGCAATTTAGTCTGGGATGTCCTTCTTTAATTAATTAGGGTCCAGATCAAATTGTTAGTCTTAGCTAGAGAAGGCTTATTAAAATAAATGATAATTTGGAAAAGCAAGGTTTACTGAAGTTCCACTAATTCAATGGGTTTACTGTAGCTAGGGCTAAAAATAAGATTCAAGCCTTACTTTTTAAAGAAGAATTCAATATTATTGAAGCTTGTTGCTCTGAATGTTTTCTTTGTTGCCCTTCCTTGTTTCTTCAAACCCGATTTGTGGTGGTGGTGGTAGTGGTGGTGGCAGCATCATCTTAAAAAAGAGTCTAAAAGTAACTATGTGAACTTCTGAAGTACTATGGAAGCTTTTCAGGACTTCGTTGTCATTGTGTACCTTTGTGTCATCTCCAAAAAAACCCCAAAACTGATAAGTGTTGGTCTGCCATTGTTCACTGGGTGACATCTGGCTATCAGACTCCACCCTCAGACTCTACTGGGCCCTAGCCAGTACTTCTCTGTTTTAACTGTGAAATAATGGAAGGTGAGAAATTGTGATCTCATGGCCTGTTTTACTACCACACTTAAGCTAGCTGAAGTGTCCTCCTCTCAGTCTCTCTCTCTGGCTGAAGGCTATGCTCTTACAATCTGAATTGTCTATAAGAAGGCTCAAGCATCCTCAGCCATTACCAAGAAAGCCAAGGCTTGCATCTGTGAAGCAAGTTCTGTGGAAAGCATCAACTAGCTGTGAAAAATCTGAGGTGCTTCCTGAAGAGACTGTACTGGTTGTCATAAAGGATAGAGGGTCAATACACATTGCCTGGCTTTGCACACATCTTGACCAGCATCCTTTCAAGCCCTTCCTAGTCTTAGCCACACTGATACACTGGCCAACATCCCACACCTGCATGTAGGCCTGCACATGCAGTTCTGTATCTTACACTTGTCAAGCCTGGAAGGGGCCTCTGCTGCTATTGCTTACTAGTGGGAAGGTGAAGGTTCAACATGGAGAGGCAACTCGTATCAGTTCTTACCCCAAACTGTGGGTGTCTCAAGGGCCAACCCACAATGCCAGTACTTTCATTCGATGCCAAAACCTCAAAAACAGAAGGCTTGCAAGAGGGTGGCAACTTTGTGAGACCTTGCCTACCAGCTGTCTCCATGGGCTCACACAGAAAGAATGAACTAAAAGTCAAATGTAAGCTAAAAATATGTTTTATTGACAAGATTCACACAAGCATGCAAAAGCTCAAACACACACTCGCACAAGGACTAACCAAAGGAAAGGGAGGAAAGTGAGATAGAGTACATAGAGGATTTGGGCACTATTTACAGATTGGGAGAGAAGTGGGAAAAGCACCAATGTGGCTTAGGTAGGAACCTAAGGACAGTTCTCATCTGGGAATTGGACAGATAGACTGGCATTTGGAATGGCAAGAGACTGAGAGCAGCCTAAAATCAAGGGTATTTGTACCTGAAAAATGTCCCAAGGATACGATTGTGACTCGCACTCTCTGCTAAGTGGACAATGGGGGTTGCAACACAAACAACGAAGTCCAGACAGAGTCAATGGGCTTCATGTTTGAGTGACAAGGGGGTAATAGTTGTTGCAGTAGCTAAATGTTATAGAGAGGTGGGGAGACAATAGGAAAATGTCCAGGTGCATAGGGACCAGGGTTATGTCACTTGCAATTTGGTGGGAACTTCCCTGTTTCAGCTCTGAGAGTCTAGCTTGATATTTCATGCCTATTGTATTCAGAGCGGCTGCACTATTGTCCTGAACTGACTGGGTCTCTTGCCTAAGCGGTAAGTGGGGCTGACCTTCTTTGCCATGTCATATTTAAAATCAGAAATCTTCCTCTTTCAGCGTGACCCTGCCACCACTTCAGATTTCATTTATATCAGCGCCAATTAGTATGGTGCCAACTGAATTTTATTTGCCAATTAAACCATGCCAATCTTTGGGGGTTGTGAACTGCCGTAATATAGCTTGGCTTAGAGAGGGAAGAAATGAGAGTGTGTGTTCTCAAATGCAGACTACTCACTTCTTCCTTCCCCCAGGAGTCTAGAGCAGCCACCTCTCCCCATTCGTCCCCACCAGTAAGAGACAACAGAAGGGAGCCACTTGGGACTTGACAGCTGCTGGGCGTTGGGGAGGGCGGTTACATGGAGCACAAGAGCAAGAGCAGCCCTCTGTGCCCCAGCCAGAGAAGGACTTAGATGCATAGAAGTCACTAACAGGATGCCAGCCGTCATTTTGGATATGGTAAGCTGTATATAAATTGATTGCAGAAATAATTTTCTAGGAAAAAATTATCATTGACCATTCCATACATGGTGCAAATGAAGCGGCCATGTGGCCCACCCACCAGATTCCTATGCTTTCTGAGAGGTAGTTCACACAGCCTTCTCAGTTTGAAAGTTACACTGGGGAAGTGGGGATTAGGTGGAGGGAAGAGATCTCTAGCATTTGTATGTGCCCACTTCATATGGAGATGGATGGTATGGATTTTATACTTACCCCAACCAACATACAGTCAGCCCTCCATTTTTATGAGGGTGAGAGGTGCAGGACCCCCACAAAAGTGGAAAAACCATGAATAGCATAAGCCTCCTAAACCATATTTAACACACACACACACACACACACACACACACGCACGCACGCACGCACGCACGCACACACCTGTACTGGTCAGAGAGGGGCTAATCCTCGCCAAGCACGTGTTCCCTCACTCGTTCACATGAACAGGAGAGAATGAAAGGGGCTGGATGAGGGGACTGGAAAAAAGAGGAAACCTGTCCCACCCCTGTCCCCTCCCACCCACACGAGTGAGCGAACGTGTGCACCTCCTCCTGTCCCATCTGCTTCCCCCATCTGCCCAACTGAGTGAGTGAGCAAATACACGTACCTTCCCTCCTCCCTTCCCATCTCCTACCACCTGAGTAGCAAATGTGTGCACCTCCTCCCATCCTACCCCATCTCCTCTTCCCCACGGGAGTGAGTGAACACATATACTCTGCTTCCTCCTGTCCCACCTCCTTCCCTCTACCAGAGCAAGAGTGTCAACATGTGCGCATACCCTCTTCATATCCCATACTCTTCCTGCTTCCCACCCACACAACTGAGTGAACTAGGCGACACCCTCCTCCTGTTCCATTTCTTTCCCTCCAATAATCCGCAAATAATCAAATCTGTAAATGCTTAACTGCAAATGTGGAGGTCCAACCATATAATGACCTATAGCATACATAGTCATAACAATTCAATACTAATCACTAGTAGGATCGCAAAATTATCAACATTTCTTTGCTGTCCCCCCACCTACGGATCTGGGATGATGCATCATCAAATGTACTATGTACAAAAGTCCATTCTTCAACTTGGCAGTACAAATGCAAAAGGCCAAACCCCTAGCAACTGAAAGGTAGCCACTAATATCAGAAAATCAGGAGAAGGTTGCATATTTTAGGGACAACTCAAATTTTTTAAAACATGACATTATTCAAGCAGCAGACACTGTATATCATCAGAAGCAAACCGGAACTGACTGTGGGAAATTGGTCTTCTTTTGTTATGGCCACCAAACTCTGCAATTCTTTATACTCTTTGCTGTGAAAGGCCTGAATTACTCTGCTGTGATCCCCTGGTCAGTGATTAGAGCCTGAGGAAAACTGTATCTGGAGATAAAGCAATTGAGGCAGAAAAAGGGAGAGAGAGATTACATGTTTATCACAGTGCTTAAGTCTCTTTCTGGCTAATGGTTACAGACTGATGGCAGCAACAGGACTAAAAATAAGAGCTAAGGCATTACCAGTGACTCACTGGGTGGGCGGTGACACTATAAGGGATCAAACTCAAAAAACCTATTCCCTGCCAGAGGAAACATCTCCCTGAGGCAGAAAGAAAAATCAAAATGGAACCATTGCACACACTGGTTTCCCACCAAGCTCAAATTCCTTACCCTTTTGCTGTTTTTTTCCCCTTAAACCACAGAGGTGTTCACACTCTAGACAAAAAATTTACAAGTCCTTGAAGAATGCTACACAGCAGAAGCTTCTGAAATCAATATTCAGGATAAACTGCATGGAACCCCTCAGGGGCACATGACTAGACCAGAAAAAAGGAGTATTATTCATGGCACTGTGCATTTTTTTAAAACTCAATTGTGCAAGGGCTGAATCTGGTACCAGGCGTAAAATCAGAACTGAGCAGGATCTCCTGTGGTTAAATGCAGAAAGGGGTAGGAGGATTCTGTTACATCCTCCTATTCCCTACCTGTGGCAGACACAGCAATAGAGTAAATGCTGTTTAATCTGTGTTACCTCTACAGGTGGCAGTATCTACCTTTCTGAGAGCAGCAGAATTTTGATGGCCTAGACACGGAATTCTGCTTCACTGTCTCTCCTTTTAGAAAAAAGCAGGGTATACAAAGGTGGTGGTTTCAGCGTTGCCACCAACAACTGTACTCATCTCCTCGTTGTGACAGGAGGCACCTTGGAGCTGAGGAAGGGCAGAGACATCTTCGGTTGTGACAAGTTCAACCTAGCACTGGAAAGGTGCACACTCATTCCTCCAGCTCCAGGGAAAAGAGGATACTCCAGGGAAAAGAGGATACACTCCAAGAAGCATTTGTAGTGCCTTGTGCAAAAGTAAACCCCAGAGAGAATTAAGAGAAGGGAGTAAGGTGGGGCCAAGAGCCCAAATGAGCCTCAGTTCCTCATCCCAGGTCTGAAGCAAGAAAGAAGGGACAAAAGTCCCTGTAGTTGTGCTAAGCTTGACAGATGAAGGGAATGCTGTGGATGTAGCATACCTCGATTTCAAGAAGGCCTTTGACAAAGTTCCCCATGACATTCTTGCAAAGAAACTAGTAAAATGCGGGCTGGGCAGGGCTACTGTTAGTTGGATTTGTAATTGGTTGACCGACCAAACCCAAAGAGCGATCACGAATGGCTGCTTCTCATCCTGGAGAGAAGTGACTAGCGGGGTGCCACAGGGTTCTGTCCTGGGCCTAGTGCTGTTCAAAGATTCGATCAACGACTTGGATGGAGGACTAGAGGGCGTGCTCATCAAATTCGCAGATGACACCAAACTGGGAGGGGTTGCTAATACGCCAGAGGACAGGATCAAAATTCAAAAGGACCTGGATAGATTGGAGAGCTGGGCCAAAGGCTAACAAAATGAAATTCAACAGAGAGAAGTGTGAGGTCCTAAACACTTAGGTAGAAAGAATGGAATACAGAAATATGGGATGGGGGACAAGTGGCTGGATAGCAGTACATGTGAAAGGGATCTAGGAGTCTTCATAGACCACAAGCTGAACATGAGTCAGCAGTGTGATGTGGCAGCCAAGAAAGCCAATGCAATTCTCGGCTACATCAATAGGAAGTATGGTGTCTAGATCAGGGAGGTACTGGTACCACTCTACTCTGCTTTGGTTAGACCTCATCTTGAATACTGTGTCCAGTTCTGGCACCCCAATTCAAGAAGGACATGGTCAAGCTGGAGCAAGTCCAGAGAAGGGCGACCAAAATGGTGAGAGGCCTGGAAGCCATGCCCTATGAGGATAGACTTAGAGAGCTGGGTATGTTTAGTCTGCAGAAGAGAAGGTTAAGAGGGGACATGATAGCCATGTTTAAATATTTGAAGGGATGCCATGTAGAGGAAGGAGAGGGCTTGTTTTCTGCTGCTCCATAGACTCAGGACAAGAAGCAATGGATTCAAGCTGCAGGAAAGGAGATTCCACCTGAACCTCAGGAAGAACTTCCTGACAGTCAGGGCTGTCCGGCAGTGGAATATGCTGCCTCGGAGTGTAGTGGAGTCTCCTTCCTTGGAGGTTTTTAAGCAGAGGCTAGATGGCCATCTGTCGGGAATGCTTTGAGAGTGTTCCTGCATGGCAGGGGGTTGGACTGGGTTGCCCGTGTGGTCTCTTCCAACTCTACATTTCTATGATTCTATGATTTCTATGATTCTAAGCTTCTGAGATCTTCCAGTGCCCAAGACAACTGCAAAGATGCTGATGACTCTCCAGCACCAAGTCTTAGCTAAGATCACTACAAAATGCAGCATGGCACCAGGAAAGTGCAGGCAAAGCTCCTAGCACATGCACAAAATGCTGTGCTGTAACATTACTCATTGCCAATTATTTTGTATGTGGATCAGAAAGAGAGAGAATCAAGAAGGGATTCTTTTGTTCATCTCATGGCAGAACTAACCATTTGGAACACTTCAGTGCAGTAATGGTAGATTTCTATTTGGTACCTTCAAAATAATTTGCTGGCAAACAGGGCTTCATTCCTTAAGGGCTTCACTCCCTTTGAAATGAGTCCAAATGAAAAAGTGGGAGTTCTTTCTGAATGCCTGGGAAGGCACTGTTAGTTAGGTCCCACTATTGGTATTAACACTTCATATGACCTAATTCCTAAAACAGTGTGTTTCAGCAATACGTAACTGAACGAAGTACAGGACAGTAACAGTTGATTGCCTGTGTTCTTGTGCTTGCGATATATGGACCTCTTAAAGCAAGTGTGAGGAACATGTAGTCCATGATATATAATCTTAGAATCTGAGCAGACTCAGTCAGCACAGCAAGTAGTCAGAGATGGTGAGTTAAGAGTCCAGCAGTATTGAGGGATACGTAGGTTACTCATCCTTGCAATTCCTGTAACCATGTCTTCCTCAGTTTCTTTTGGCTAGTGGGCATAGGAGTTTCCTGGGTGCATTCACAAAATTGCTGCCAATGTGGTCATGACTGTTGACAAAACTAACTTCCCACT
>CAOKZL010004861.1:0-16384 GCA_948472985.1 Iguana delicatissima | reverse complement strand
ATGGGATATTAAGAACAAGAACAACAACAATTGTTGGGGGAGAGAAGGGGCTCAAACAAGGGGGCTGTGAATTCCCAGTGGGGGGCGGCGGGAAGGGGACAGATCATCATGATCTCCGCCGGGTTGCTTTATCCTTGGCTGGGCAGGGAATGTGCTGATGCAGGGAGAAGTGAACAAGCAGCAAGCAGCGCAAGGACTGAGGCCCACAGAGGTCACCTGATCCTACTTTGGGAGGGCCTTTGGCAACAGTTCCCCTCTTTTCGGGTTGCAACTCCCAGAATCCCCTGCCAAAGCAATTCCCTCCTTTTCTGTAGCTTCCAGAACGTGTGATAGGGCTGCCAATGTGTTTTCTTTCTCCCTCCTACAGTACCTCCCCACTGTGCCCCCCAACCTAGATTACCTTGCAATTGCAATTCTTCCTTTTGGGGGATGCAGCTCCCCAACCCCAGCTGCTGGCAGTAAGATTCTCAGGGGGTACAGTCTCCCTCAAAAAAGGGGCTTTTCTCCCACTCTGCGTCGTGTGGCTTGGTAAGTGGGAAGAAATACTCTGCACATGCACGAGATCACTGCCGCCTCTGCAAGGCTGGGGTTCAAACGAGCTTCGTGCCCAGCTGCTGCGCATCAATCCCCATTTAACACAAAATAGCTCATTTTCCTTTGAACGTCCTCAGTTTGCTTTGAATTTTTCCTTAAAGGCCAGCCAAGAATGTGGAAAGTTACTTCCGGAGTACCTCAGGCAGCTGGAATTCCAAGACACACTCTCTGCCTGTAGCGCGCTCTTATCTCCTCTGAGATACGTGGAATGAAGGAAGGGAGACATCTGAGAAAAGTTCCTTTGCATTCCACAAATTTAAAGGGGGAAAAACACCTTTTACATTAAAATGGTTAAAGCTCCGTCAAACTGTTTGCCCAACTGGAGCGAGGAGCAGGGGTTGTTAAAAATTACATAAATCCCATTGATCTGAAAGATCAACTCCATCTTCAAGGTATATAGTTGAATATTTTCTGGCCTTTCGGCTGCATCAAACTTTGGAACTCCCTGCCTCAGGAGGCTAAAGGGCCCCAGCATTTTTTTTTTTAATTCAAGGAGGCTTTTAAGAACTGAAGCCCTTGAAGGAAAATCTTCGTAAGTTTAAACTGTCGGTTTAACTTTTTAAAAACCTTCTTTGAAAGTGTATGTTTTTAGGAGGGTTAATGGTTTATTCTATTTAATGATGACTTTGTATGTTCTCAACTATAATCTTCTTTTATTTAATATTTACTGGTTCAACGCAAGATGCAAAAAACAACCAATCCACTTACCCAGCAGAAGCAAACAAGAGGAAAGAAACAAACCACACACATAAATGCACAAACGTGTGTAACCAGAATTAAAAACTAGACTAAACTAAACCAAAGCAGACTGAAACAAAAACATAAGAACACAACCCGTTAATAAAAAGTCTCATCCCCTTAACTACACTAGCACAACTCTACACTGCATGGTTCATTAAACTGTAATTCTTTAATATGCACCTACCTCCAGTCTTGGCAAAAGGTGGGATATAAATGTATTTATTATTGTGATTATGTTGGTTCTTGCTCCACCTAAGGCAAAGCTATCGGAGGGTTTCAGGTGAGAGTGTGTGTCCTGCTCCCCTAGAGTGCCCCGTCTCTGTTCGTGGAAGAGGGAAATTTCCCCTTAATTCAAGGACGGGCTCCCTCCGGGCCGAGGGCCAGCGAGGGCCACATTCCTGCAGCGGGCGGGGCCCAGAGGGAGGGAGCAGGGGCCAAACAGCAGTCTGACATGTGTTGCCAGCTTCCAGGTGTTTCTCTAAGATCCAGCTTTGGGAGGCCCTTGGGGTGGTGGAAAGGTTGCTGCTGCTGTGTTTTGCTTTTTCCAATTTGCAGCAACCCAAAAGGCTTAACCTATCAGGGAGTTTTCTGGGCTGAGAGTGTGTGACCCACCTAAGGTCACCTGGTGGGTTCCCACAGCCCTCAGAGTGGGGGGTTCCAGCCAGGTCCCAGGGTCTTGTTGGTATGCTCAGACCACGCTGGCTCTAATTATGCTCGGTTTCTAAGTAATTTCACCCTCCATGCTTGCGCTGCAAGAGACTCTTTTGCATATTCCCTCTCTCTGTCTCTCTCTCCCCTGTGTTCTCTCTCCATTCTTGAACCGAAGGAGGAAGGAGCAGCCCCCGTGTGTTATGGCTGCGGGTGTGTTCTGCTTTGCATATAACTCAGCTCTTTGTCAGAGATACCACCCTTTCCGTCACCACTGCCCTTTTGGCTTATACGGGAAGTGGCAGTTTCCGCACCAGCCTGGAGAAGAGAGGGCCCAAGGGTGTCAGGATAGCCATCTTTAAATACCTCAGCCTACTGCTTGTGCTCCAAGGGTGGAGCCTACAGCTCGCTTGCTCTGGCCCAGAGCAGGACAGCAGAGTAATGGATTCAGGGGTACAAGAAAAAGGGGCTCCGCCTGGGTTAGGAAGAGTTTTCAGCAGAGGTCCCTTCCAACTCTAGGATTCTGTCATTCCAACTTGCCTGAGCCTCCTGTTTAAAGCTCAACCAAGAAAAAACATTTTACCTTTGCAGAGAACACCCAACAGAGACTTGCCTTCCTCTGAGGCTGAGAGAGCGACTCTAATTTATTTGGGGTATTTTTGGTGGGTTGTGTCAGCCACTGCGGAACAGAAAACTACACCAGCCTTTGGTCTGACCCAACAAGACTCTTCTCATATTTCTGAAAACTAGCACGGCAATCCTGGAAAAGTCATTACTTTATACCCAGAGCTTAGAAAAGCTCCTTTTTTTGGATTGCAAATCCCAGAGTCCTCTGCTACACATATTTCTCCCTGTTCTGCAACCACTAGACAAGTCCAGGCAGCAAAGTAAATATCACAGGATGGTACCCAAAAACAATGACAAGTACTGGGGTGGCACAACTTCTGTTTCTCCCCCACGTCTTTTCCTCATTCCTCCAATCCTTTGTTAATGCCAAAATGTCTCTCAGGAACTAGAATGCACTAAGCGCTGAGATGTATTTGGGTCTCTTTTCCTCCCAGCATATTTCAGTTTTAAGTGGGGCTTAAAAATGACGTATGCTTGGAGAGTGCGAGGGAGAACATATCCAATTCGGTTTCCCTCCTATCTACTAAATGCAAAAAAAACAGTCGGAAAAAGCTTTTAAAAAGACATCATTCTATGCTGGGAAATATAAAGTCCAAAATTAAATCTGAACCTCATCCCCAATGCAAATCAGGGATCCTAGTAACTAGTGACTGCACTAATTTACTGGTTTCACTTACTGGGCCACACTAACTATTGGTTTACTACTGGTTGCAACTATTGTTGGACTGCGCCTTTCCCAGCCACAGAAAGGAATCCATCTCACTGACGCCCTCTGAAGCTGCCCCACTGCAAAAGCAACAGTCTCCCATCACACTGTCACACCCCACAAAACCTACTTGCGAAGCAGGTTTTAATCCTTGTTGGTAAAATAGATCTATTATCCAGGATGGTAAGAGATAAAACTTGGTCAAGATTCTGCTTGACCATAAGAACTATGGTCGGTCAGGTCACACTCTCAGCCTCAGGGAGCTACCCCTTCTGAAGCTACCCTTTCCAAGAAAAGCCAGGCTTAAGGTCAACATAAGTTCGGAAACAGCCGTAAGGCGCAAGGCACACAAACAACTCTGAGGCAGACACCCAACTGTACTTCGTTCTTTCCCTCAAACTTCGGTTTGGGAGCCATGAAGACTAGTATCTTAATGGAGAGGCTGGCTTGGCAAGACTTTCGATGGCAGAATTCTCCCCTAAATGTACACACACAGCATTGCACCTGGTAAGCTTATCAGAAGAGGCGAGATCACAGGACAACGGAGACAGAAAGAAGGCCCTGGCACGGATCTTACGGGTTTTAAAGCATTAGGTGTTAAAACCACCCAGACCAGGAAGAGATGAGCAAGAGGAGCAAAACTGGACTTGAGACTGTGGACGGACAAGTCAGTTTGTTCATCAGCCGGAGCATGCTCCACGCGGTGGAGCAGATTTTCCAGGTCCTGTAAAGCTCCTTCTCAGCCCACACAGACTTTGGTGGGATGCCAAATCGGATTTTGGAATTCCCTGCCACTTCTATCTTATTATGCTTTTCTTTTACCAAATTACAGCAGGAATTGGGGTACAGAAGCTGCTCTGTCTGGGTCTCACTGGTCTTTTTAAGGGCCTCAGGTGGCTTCTGCGTCAGTCAAAGTTCTTGTTCCTGGAATTTTGTATTTGGTATCACTAGCATGTTTCCCACTCCAGAAACTGGGAGGTAACGAAATAAAATGGATTTTAAAATTGCCCAGAGATCCCGGGAACAAGCCCGGGCTGCTGCCCATAGGGCCTAAAAGTCTCTGCCACAGCAAAGTAAGGTTCTAGTCCCTCGCTATTATTAATGAAAAATGGATTTGTAATCCGAATTTAGACTCAGTCCTGCTTTGGCTGGGCAAAGAACAGCCCTTCCCCAAAGTTGCCCTCTTTTCTGTACTCAGCCAGGATAATATAGGTAAGGGAATCACTGGGGAAGGATATCACACTGGCTGAGGATTCTGGGCTTTGTAGTCCAAACAGGTACTTGCCAGAGAAAGGTGCCTGGAGCATACCCTGAGGATAACTTGTGCTGGAAGGAGAGGGCGTTCTCACCCTGTGACCCTTCCCCTCCACTGAAGATCTCCTGCTCTCCAGGAGACCCCTGACTGGATGATAGGCCCTGCCCTCCAAAAAGCCATCTACTCTAGAAAGTCTTTCCAAAGAGCAGCTCAGCCAGAAAAAGAGTTCTACCCAAACTGAGTATGTTTCCAGCTTTTGGTATTTTGGGGCTAAACTGCGCCCAAACAGGGAAGTTCCACTGAGCCATGGATCGCTGGAAAGGTGGAGACACCGTACGGAGCCCTCCACCGCCCAAGTGATTTGACAAAGTCGTCGCCAACTTCAACCTCCCGCCTCCATCAAAAACAGCAGTGCCTCTTTGCCTGCCCTTCCCTACTCAGAAACCCGGGTGGGGAGGGTCCGAGGCGAAACCGTTCCGCGCACTCTGCACATGCTCAGGGGACGACTTCTCCTCCCCGCCTCTTCCCCGCGCCTCAGCTTTTTCTTCCAAGGAGAGGGGAGACGGGGGAAGGCAACAAGTCCTCCAGCTGGGTGAGGGCTTCCAAGCCCGGCCTCGGAAAAGTAAAGATCGGGGGGCGGAGAAACGGGAACAAAGGAGCGCGCGGCGCCAGGGCCGGGCTGTAGGGCCGAGGCGGAGCGGGGAGGGACGGGGAGGCAAGGGTGAGAGGGCTGAGCCGGGGAAAAGGCGCCGCCGCTGGGGCGCAAATCTCCCCCGGAGCCGCGCCTTGGAGAGCCAGGGGGAGGAGGGCCAGGGTGGGGCGCCCAGCGCGGCCGATGGCGGAGGCCAGGCGAGGCCGAGGCGGATGTGTGTCTTCCCGCTCCCCCTTTCCCCGGATCGGGGCCCCGTTACCCGCCTCCACCTGAGGAACTCCTGCAAGCAGGCGTCCAAAGTGGCTGCTGCAGGCCTGGAGACGTGGATGGGGCTCCGCATGGCTTTCGCGCACAGCGGACAGGAGGCGCTGCTTGGGCTTCTCCAGGAAGTTACAGTCGAAGCCCGGGATAGCGGTCCTTCCCCCGGCCCTCCCGAGGAGAGGCGCTCGATCCGGCTCCAGCCTCCGGCTGCCTTGGTCTCCGCTCTCTCCGCCCGCCCGCCCGCCTGCTCGGCCGAGGGCCGGCCCAGCTGAGCCGCGCTCCCGCCGGCCTCGCCGAGGGCCTCTGCAGCCGCTCCCCCGGCCGCCTCTCGGGGTGGGGCCTCTCGGGCTCAGGCTGGGGAAGGAGGTGGGGCCGTAGTTGCAGACCCCTCCGCTCCCTCCTGAAAGTTGCCAACTGCCTTGCTTTTCCTTGCGCCGCTGCTCCTGCGGTTTGGTGCCAAGTTCCTTTGCCGGGCGCGCCCCGCCCCCCCGTGCCTAAAGGGTTTGGGGATCCAAGGGTGGGAAATGATTGCTCCTTCGCTCAAGCCAAGGGGCAGAAGGCGCCCAGGTCTGATTTAAGACAGAAGGGAACAAATGGGCTGGGTTTCTCTCCTACAGAGCGGCCCGGAAGTTACACGGCAACCTGTTGCTAGGGCTGCCTTGTTATCTAGCAGCTGATAGCCCCCAGGTTCTATCACACTCTGATCAGAAGAATCCTGGACTGATGAGAGTTTTTCACAGTCCAAATGTATCTGTATATAATTCCCACATGGTTGTTTTATACAGAAAACAGCATGTTCCAGATAAAACAGCATTTTCTGCATGGAGGACCCACAACCTCAGCTGTGTGGAAATATTATTTTTTGCACAGAGAAAAGTTCTAGATTGGAAATTTGTTATGTGTAAAATTTGCACATGGTTGATTTGCAGAAAGAACATTTTCTGTGTAGAAAACAGCCTCCAAACAGTTACCCCATGATATTCATTTGCTGGTGTGGATATGTCTCCACTTCTTGATCTGTTTTTTTTTTTTTTGTCAGAAGAATAAAAGTCAAATTTAAGAAACTTGGTAATGAAAACCCATCGCTTCATTGCTAAATGCAACATTGGTAAATGCTGCTTTACCATGTCTTCAGCTAACTTCGTCTTGTTCCTTATTTCTGATCCAGTTCTCTTGATAGTGTAAGCTATGGATTTGAGAGGGAATTTCATTAAAGCAATGTTGAGAACCTACGGGATGAAATGTTTAACAGAAGCATTCTGGAGGTGAACAATAATCACAATACACATATAAAATCCTATTTAAAACACAAACCAGTGAAAACCACAATTAAAAGAAATGAATGCCTCACTAACTGAAACTTCTTTCAGCCACTGCAAGTCAGAGTGGGAGACAGATGAGAAAGAATTTATTTCTAGTTCTTATCTGTCGGCTTACTCTCCTTCAGTAATTATATAACTCCACATCATCCAATGACACAGTTGTCTTGTAAGTATAGCTAACAGCTCTACAGGCTCCAATTATTTAATTTACTTACATCAAATTGATATCTCCATGTGGCTAATATTAAAAATGATTCCATGTGTCTGACAGGGGCTCTTAGCTGTATTGGAGGCAGGAAGGTGAGGCGGAAGTTAGGGAAAACTTTGGTCAAGCCAAGTCACTCAACCTGTCACGTAGCCAGGGACCCCTTCAGCCACCATCAACAGATAAAGGACCCTTTGCACTGGTATGGCATCTCGGTAGTAACAACCCCACAATCTAGCCTGCCAAGTGAGGGGCATTTCACTCCACCTGTCATTTTGGGCAAGAGTCATTCACGAAAAGCACCGAGAAGCAAATGGGTTTGTTGTCGAGGGCTTTGATCAGCTTTCCCTCGCTATTGTTCTCCCAGGGAGAGAACAGCTCTCCAGGTATATTTTTTTCTATAAAACCCCATGTTTTTATCTGTTCGGGGTTCGTTTACATTTTCCTTCCTGACTTCGCTGTCACTCTGTTTTGCCTCACCTCCTTCCCCCGTCTGAGTTCCATCGCTCTCAATCCCTCAGTTTAACTTTGGCTTTCTGGGCATCAGAATGAAGTGGAATATCCCCCCAGAACAACCCAGAACAAAATCCCTATCTAATTTCTCACTTTCTTCTTCATCCTTTTGAAATTGAATGCATGGTGTGTGTTGTTGTTTGCTTTAATTACTGAGGTTTTAATAAAATATTTAAACTGGACAACTTGTTGGCTTGGTCTGTATTCTCTGGGAAATTACAAGGTCCTGCTGTAGTTACCTGCCTCTCGTAAGCTAAAACAGTGCTCTGACTTGATTGGCACTTTGGCTTTCCGGGAATCCCCTTAAGGGGAGCTCCAAGCAAAAACAGGGTAACAAACTCCTGGCTGGTTCCCTTCTTGTGAATTATGTTTTTTGTTTTTAAAAAAAGATGTATTGATCTTCACATTAAGAGTGGATAAATCACTGCTGTTTATTTTACTTTCTTTTCATCCAACTCCATGTTCCTTTTGTTCGTTTGTAGCTTTAAATACCAGACTTCCATTTCCAAAAGAAGCTTTCATTTGATAATAATTTTTACATGGTACTTAATGTATTGACAGTCATGTAGGGACATGGGGAAGGGGCCATTGTGGGGTAGTACGTGTCCGGGCATCCTGGCCAGTAGCCATGCCCCCCATGTCCCTGGCCATATGGCAGAATGCAGTGATGGCCCTCGTGCACAGTGTCCGGTGCCCCTCGCTGTTCAGCCTCTGCCCTTATCTCGCTGCACATATTCAGTTTGCACCACTGTATATTGAGTATCTTGGATTATTTCGGTATATTTTCATGGCCTGAGGTCTGGCTGAGCTACTTGGTCATGACTCTGGGTAACACCATACGTAATATAAATCCAAAACCTAAAATAAGAGTTAAAATAAAGATTGATGCATCCTGGAGAGATTTAAAATCTTTGACACCCCTTTCAAGTTCCTTTCTATAATTTTTTGTTTGCTACATGGAAAAAAAAGTTTGTGTATTTCTGCAAAACATAGACACACACACACACAAAGAAAAACCTTACGGGATTCCACCTAAAAGCAATATGTATTTCCTCAGGAAAGCATGTATTCCATAGAGGAAAACCCACAGATTTTTTTTTAAAAACAATCACAGAAAGCTATTTGCCAGGTATCTTGTATTTCTACATAGGAAAGTGAATTTATCCTTGCCTTGAAGCATATGAAGGCTTATCTCACAAATACATCTGAGGAACCGAAAGACCAGATGTACCCAGAAAGGGAAACCCCAGAGCATGTTTCAATGAAAAAGCAGGTAGATTTACATTCCTCTATTTTTGTGATAATGTACACATAAAAATGCATTGTCAATCATATTGTATGCAGATAATAATTGTGCCAACTGCCAACATTGTCTGCATAATGTAGGCATGGACTGTTCTTTGGAGTAGGGCTTTGTCAGTATTTGGAATGTTTTTAATAAATTAACACCAGAAATTCTGTCCTTCATTTTAGTAGGAAGTAGAAAGAAAGCTTTGGCTATCCCAATTAATTTAGGTACAGGAAAGCTTTTCTAAGCAGCGGTTCCAAACTTCTGAAATCTTTGAGGTTTGAGATTTTGATTCCAGAGTGCAAAACAACCTGGGCCAACAGTCAGAAATTCTGGCAACTGAAAGTCAAAAACATCTGGAGGACCAAGTCGCAAACATTGCTTTCACAGAATCATAGACTAAGAGACCCACAGGGAGGCACCAATCACCTTGCTGATGCAGGAAGACGCAATCCAAAGCATTCCTGAGGCACATGGCTATCACTTGATTTCAAAACCTTCAAAGAAGGAGATCTACTCAAACTTCAAACAGCAGCATTCGATTATCATACCACTTTTAACTCCCTTAAGTTTCCTGAAATGTTCACGGACTTCTTTGAAGTTTGAAGCCATTGCTCCATGTCCTGGTACATTTGAAGCAGCAGCAAAATAGGTTGCTCTACTTCCACTACATTTCTTCAAATATTTCAACATAGCATCATGTTACCTCTTAACCTTCTCTTCTGCAGGCTAAATATACCCGGCTTCCTAAGCTGCTCCTCATAGGGCATGGTTTCCAGGCCTTGACCATTTTGGAGTCCTCTTGGACACATTCTAGCTTGTCAATATCCTCCTTGAACCAGAGCTGAATACAGAATTTAGGTGTGTTACTCCTATTGGATTTCTGCTCTGGTCTTTGGGTGACCAAAAGATATCATTTTGATATCACAATTCGGCCTTTTCCCACCATGAGCTGCGTGTTTGTTAGGCTCCCCACCGGACAAGCACGAAGCTAGGCATGAAGACTAGCATCTTTCACCAGATATAGCCAGTTCCAATCTGGGGGTTGCCACCCCGCAACACCTTCCTTGCTAAACAAAAGAGTTCTTTGCCTGTGAACACCTCTGCAAGTTGGGTTAACGGCCGAGCTAGCCACACTGCATCTCAGCCATACCATTGTCTATTTTGTTCTAAACTTATTCATGTAAATCCTTACTTTTGGATCCTTTAGTCTCCATCCCAAAACTCATCGTCTCCTCACCAGACTACCTGCGGTTGTTCTGTCCCTATAAAAAGTTGTCTCTACTTTCGCAGTCTTCAGAACTCTCACTGGACTGAGCTGAAATCACTTGAAATCCCTAGTCCAGCTTCCTTTTGGATCTTTGCCCTCGCCCGCTGCCCCACTCGGCTCCACACATCTCCCTTGGGTCACTTGCTGACTTTCCTCCTTATCTTCAATTTGGTGTCTACAGGACTTCAGCAGGCCACATCACTTTTCTTGAAAACTTTTTTCCTCCTCTCTCAGGTGTGTTTGAGTTTTATTATTTTCTTTGCTTAATAAAATCTGTTAGTATTTTAAACTGCTTGGCTCCTCCACCCGCCTGGACGGGATACATAATATACGCTGCATTGCCCTGCGTCTCGTTAGCCAAGAGAGTGCTCTCAGCTAATTTTCCCCATCTTGCTTATTTTGGTTTGTTGTTTGGGTGCCCCTCCCAGGACCCCCAGTTTACAGGGTAACAGGTGGGGTCTGAGCCAACAGAATAGAGTGGTACTATCACTTCCTTTGATCTAGTTTAAGGCATAGGATCAGCGTGGTGATCCTTCAGCCTTTTATAAGCTTTGTGATGTTGGTATAAGGCTGGCATTTAACACTTGACCTAGCAGACATGTGAGACACAAGTCTTCCATCTCTTTGTGGAAAGTGTTGAGAAGTTTGGCATTTTAAATCAGTTTTGACAAAAACTGAAAGCAACTATTTATTCAATTACGAGATTTTCTTGAAAGCATTCAATATTTTATAATATTTTTTGATTTCATCTTTTTTGAAGAATGCCATGATGGACTGTAAGCATCTTTAAGCCTGGAGTCCATTATTCAGTTCACCACCTCGAAGCAGAAATGCAAGAGATACCATGTGCTTCCCATCACTCAGAGGGATGTCTGAAAAAATATATGCAGATTATATATTATTGTTGACAAATACTTAGAAACAATTCAATATATTCTCAGCTCCTTTCACAACATTCCAGTTTCTCCTATTTGACACCTTCCTTTTTCTCATTTGACACCTTGTGAATATTCTATCAAGGAGCCACAGCATTTTTGTTGCACTTGATTTAAGATAGAGATAGAATCAACCATGGAAATCGTGTCCCTGAATTTTTCAAGACCTTAGCAACAGGTTTTCATTCTAAAATTCTTCTCAAAGGAAGCAACGAGTAATTTCTAGCAGTGCTATGTCAATGAAGACAGTTTCCACAACTAGAAGTGGTCGTGGTGAATTTCCCTCCTGTGGGACACACAGGAGACTCCTTGAGCATCTACCGTTTGGCTATGTATATCTGGGAAAGATCCTCCCTCAACTATCAAGGTCCCACGCCATTATTTTCACAGGGATCTTGAAATCAGTCAGAAAAGTGATTATAGCATTTTAAAATCTCTTGTTTTCCTTTTGTATAGTACGCAAATTGAAAATGTGTCAGTAAATATCTATTGTCCCTTTAGGGAAGCTTCAGTGTCATGATCTTGAGCAAAACCAACTTGCATTTGGAAAGTCCGAGAATGAAATATGGTCATACTGCATTCCAGGTACAAAAGCCACTGTCAGTTGTTTCTTCCACAACATTAACCTTCCAGAGCAGAACTAAAGAAAAAAATGAGTATTAAAAGCCACTCAGATAAGTGAACATTGTCACGGTGACGACTATAAATAATCAGCTAGAGTAAACCATCAATTGTTAAATGAAATGAACCAGTATGAGGTAAATCCTACTGATATATTTAATGAAGCTTACCTAGTTAGAGTCAGCTACTAGAATTCAGACATACCTTCCCAATGCATTTTTGGTTTAATTAGAAATGCAAAAAGGATACAGTCTCCAGTTCATGAGCAGCATAGTGTTCAGAGTGCCAGGCACAAAGAAGGATAAGCAATTGCCTTTATCTTCCTTGAGGTCTTCCAAAGTGCATCTCAGCTGGGACAGCTTAAGGATGGAGGCAGAGGGTTTGAATCCTCCCCCCCCCAGTGGTTTAATCCTGACTCAGGGTCCTTGGTGTGGTTAAGGTTGCCTTCTGTGAACAGTTGGGCAAGAAGAGCCTCTCCTGGAAAGGGGCAGAGGGAGTTGGAAAACTCCTGCATTCTCTCAGAACAGAACTGCCTCCAGGCCTTCCGTTGTCTGGAGCCTGTGTCTTGTCAGAGCATGCGTCTTCATTCATTTAGTTTGGTGTTTGGATCGTTTATATCAGTGACCTTAGTACAAGGCCACAGGGTAGAGGACAAGAATTCTCCTTCTTTACGTGTAGAAAACACAGAAAATAGGTCAATACCCTGCTGCTACTGCTCTTTCCTTCTATCTGTGTATGTACATATCTGTGTTAGAAATATATATCATCTTCAGGTTCAAGAACAGATAATTTGACAGCTTTTTTCCCCATCTGCACACAAGTCTGAGGGATCTCGCTCAGTTCCAGACAATTGTCTGCACAGAAGGACACAAAGTTTTTCTTCACAGAAAAAAACTCTCTTTTAGAAAATAGAATACAGGATATCGTTTCGCAAGCAGAAACCCGTTTTCTGTTCGAGAAACCAGCCAAGAACTTTTGTGTATTTTTTTTTCTGCTGTCGAAACTGGCCCAGAATATGTCCCAAACTTCATTGCTCTTCTTATTTTTTGAAGGAGTTTCCTGAATTCTTTTTTCATTGAAGACAAACCAAAGCAATTAATATTTTTCCATTTCCATGTTGTGTGTACGTGCAATGTATCTATGAAACAAGTATATATGTATATTTTATATGTAGCTAGTTTAGTATATGTGGCTAGTTCGAAATAGTTTGCCGTGTTAGTCTCGCAGCATGAAAGGGAGGAAGGCACTGCGGGCGGAGCGCCCCAAGATTACCGGTCTTTAAATTAGCATGAGCTTTCATGGATATAAAACCCAGTTCTTCAGATGTAGACACTGTGTATTCAAGGCCTTGGGTATAAAGTATATTTGTACAGTTTTGGGAGTGGACAGAATGTAAGCGGATCCAAATATATATATTGTTCATTCAAGCACCACACTGACACACTCTCCAAAACTGATATTGGTGTTTTTTAAACTGTTTTAAAGGCTGAAATCCTACATCTTGCTCATTTGGGAGTACATCTGTTTGACCTCAGAGGGGCTTACTTTTGAAGAAATGGAGTATCACATTCGTGTAACTGTCTGGGTTTTTCTTAAAAGAAATTCTGGGTTTTCTTTAGGCCAGCAGGGTTTGAGGTTCCAGCACCCCCTCCCCAGGCTGTCACACACTGCTGTTGTTGTCCCCTGGCTGTAGAGCTGTCCATGCTACTCGAGCCTGGCAAATCTCGCAATCGAGTGTGAATTTCTGGGCTCTGAAATTAGTCTGTATTTATAAGGGATAATCTAGATTTATCAACCTTTGGTAATTCTTTTGCTGTTGATGATTTTAAAAAAAAATCACTGCCTTGAGAAAGTTAGTGATTTTCAGCTGGGTCTTGTTAGGATCTGGAAAGCAGTTTGAACTTCAAGCTTACCTTTGACTCAAAAGACTTGGTGTGGAATAGGAGCTTGGAAAAGTTACTTTTGGACTACTCGCAGAACCTCATAGCCCAGGCTGTGGGAGCTATGGGGTAGTAGTTAAAAAACTTAACTTTTCAAGCAGTGAGAGGGAAAGGCTTGAAAAGCCCACCACTGGAAGCAGGAACCAGAAAACATCAGCAGGAGTCTTCCAGTGGTGGGCTTCAAGCCTTAAGTTTTACCCTGCTGCTTGAAAAGTTAAGTTTTTAGACTACTACCCCCATGACTCCACAGCCTGGCTATGAGGTTCTGCGAGTAGTCCAAAAAGTAACTTTTCCAGTCTCTGATCCACACCAAGTCTTTTAAGTAGAAAAGTAAGCTTGAAGTTCAAACTGCTTTTCCAGATCCTAACAAGGGGAAAATCCCTACTGAAATCACTAACTTTCTCAAGGCAGTGATTTTTTTTAAAATCATCAACAGCAAAAGATTGCCCGACGTTAATAATGTTGATTTATCCCTTATGAATTGAGCTATCTAATTTCAGAGCCCAGAAATTCACACTCGAGTTCAGATCCTGAGGTCTGAGTAGCATGGACAGCTCTTCACCAGGGAAAACAACGCACATAGCTCTAGCACTGCAGGGGGTCTGGAACCTCAAAAGACCTCTCACCCCTCACCTAAAGAAACCCAGAATTTCTTTTAAGAAGCCCCAACAGTTACAGCACAATCTGATACTCATTTCTTCAAAAGTAAGCCCCTCTGAGGTCAACAGGATGTACTCCCAAATAAGCAAGTGTAGGATTTCAGCCTTAAAACAGTTTAAAAAACACCAATATCAGTTTGGAGAGTGTGTCAAGGTGCCATCTAAATAGACAGATATATATATTTGTATTGTGCATTCTGTCCCACTCCCAAAACTGTACAAATATGCTTTATACCCAAGGCCTTGATAGCACACTGTACTACATCTGAAGAACTGGGTTTATATCCATGAAAGCTCATGCTAAAATTAAAGCCAGTTAATCTTCAGGGCGCTGCCGCCACATGCCCTTCCTCCTTTTCATGCTGCAAGAGACTAACACAGCAACTTCTTCGAACTAGCCACATATATGTAAACTAGCTACATATAAATATACATATATGTGTTCATAGATACGTGCACGTACACACAGACATGGAAATGGAAAAATATTAATTGCTTTGAGTATCTTCAATGAAAAAAAGGATTTCCCACTACTCAGGAAAACTCCTTCAAGAAAAATAAGAAGAGCAATGAAGTTTGGGACATATTTCTGGCCAAGTTCCACAGAACAGAAAGCTTCATGAGTTTTCTCAACAGAAAACAGGTTTTCTGTACAGGAAACAATATCCTGTATTCTATTTTCTAAAAAGAGAGTTTTTTTTTCTGTGAAGAAAAACTTTGTGTCCTTCTGTGCAAGCAATTTGTCCTGAACTGAGCAGAATCCCTCTAGACTTGTGTGCAGATGGGGAAAAAAGCTGTAGAAATTATTTGTTCTTGAACCTGAAGATGATATATATTTCTGACACAGATATGTACATACAGATAGAAGGAAAGAGCAGGTGGCAGACAGGTATTCCACCTATTTTCTGTGTTTCTACACGTAAAGAAAGAGAGAGAATTCTGCAACTCCACCCTGTGGCCTTGGTTCTAAGGTCAGCATATAAACGATCCAAACACAACTAAATAAATAAAGCAATTTATTTCTGCAGTCTATAGCAAGACACAGGCTCCCAGACAGACGAAACTCCTGGAGGCAGCCTGTCTGAGAGAATGAGGGTAGCCAGGAGTTTTCCCAACTCCCCTGTACCCCTTCCAGGAGAGGCTCTTCTTGCCCCGGCTACCACAGAAGGAACTTGCAACCACGAGGACCTGAGTCAGGATTAGACCACTGGGGGGGGGAGAAGGATGGGTCTCCATCTAGTTCAACCCTCTGCCTCCATCCTTCACTGTCCACCCAGATGCACTTTGGAAGACCTCAAGGAGGGCTACAATGAGGGGCGTCCCTATTGTTCTTTGTGCCTGGCACCTAGTACTGAGAAGCGTATGCTGCTCATGAACTGGAGGTTCCTATCCTTTTGCATTTCTAATTAAACCAAAAATGCATTAAGGGAAGATCTGAATTCTAGTAGCTGAACTAACTAGGGTAGACTCATTGAATCTATCAGTAGGATTTACCTTCATATTGGTTCATCGTTTAACAATTGATGGTTTACTCTAGCTGATTATTTATAGTCGTCACAGGATGACAGATGTTGGCTTATTGTGAGTGGCTTTTAATCTTCATTTTTTTCTTTAGTTCTGCTCTGGAAGTAGAAACTAATTGTGGAGGAAACGCTCTGTCGTACTTTCAGTGGCTTTTGCACCTGGATGGGGTGTTCAGACCATATTTCATTCTCGGACTTTGCCGTCCAAGTTGGTTTTGCTGCATCAAGTAAGCACTGAAGCCCCTAAGGGACAATAGATATATTTACTCAGCACATTTTGATTTGCATACTGTGCAAATCAAAAGGAAAACAAGATTTTAAAATGCTATAATCACTTTCTGACTGATTTGACATCTGTGAAAATAGTCAAAGTCCAGAATGGCGTGGGACCTTGATAGTTGAGGGAGGATCTTTCCAGATATACATCTGTCCAGCGTCTAGATCTACTAAAGGAGTCTCCTGTGTGTCCCACAGTAGGGGGAAATTCACCACGACCACTTCTTAGTTGTGGAACTCCTCTTCATTGACATTGACATTGCTAAAATTACTCGTTGCTTCCTTTGAGAAGAAACTCAGTGAAAAAAGACCTTCTTGCTAAGGTCTTGAAAATGAGGGACACGATTT
>CAOKZL010004860.1:0-16384 GCA_948472985.1 Iguana delicatissima | reverse complement strand
GTCTTCAGCTGGGAAAACACAAGCAAAAACCCCAACCTCAGCCTCTGGGGGAGGAGCCCAGGGGTGCCCCAGAAGCATTGTTTGCAAGTCTGGCAGAACTGCCCAAATGGAGGAGAAAGAGGTCCTAGTCATAGGCTGAATATGTCCTGGGATCAGATGGCTGCATTTTTATGAAGATGGGTATCTCACAGCCAGGCATCCTTATTTCTGCAAGATGGGTTTCCTATTGGGGATGCATACCTCAAGGTGTCACATCCCTGGCTGTTTGAAATATGCCTAATTTGATCCCAGAGACCTATTGTCTCCTGTTGGTGTTATCGCTCAACATCCATTCAAACTGCCTGCTACTGTTTTGCAAGACTTCACCTAGGACTGTGACACAAAATAGTGACCTTTTGATCTGTATCCATAACTCTCATTATCCGTGTCCTTCCAGACACTCTATGGCTCACTGTGTTTGATATAAAATAATTGGATGATCCTCAGGACATAGCATGTAGGTGGGGTACAGTATGGTTTTACATAAATTGTACCCCTCATATTAGCAAAATATTTGTCATATTAATACAGTTGCTGTTAGTTTGAATTTTATATGCTGTAACTGTAAATAAATAACCAATAATGGGTTAAAATAAGGACCCTAATAATAAAGGTAAATGGCATTGCACATATAAATATATCTGGTCTTCCAAAGCTGAAAAGTTACAGAAAATTCAAGTCAATGATTTATCATCAATTAATCAATACTATTGTGGATAAAAATACACCATATGACAGGAACACTGTTTCACCATATAATTAAAGAGAAAATCAACCTGCTGTCTGAATAAGGGAGGACTTAACCTGCCAGTGGAAGGGAAGGAGCAGAGGCTGAAGTGGACTTCCTGCGGAAGAGAGTTCCACAGCCACTGGGAGCCACTGAAGGCTCTCTCTTCTCCCATGTTTTACTGACAAGTGTCCGCTATGAGGTTTTAACATGAGCAAGTGTGTGTGCTTGTGTATTTGCCAGTTGACTTAGAGTCAGACCACCAATTTTCATAGGGTTTTCTTAGGCAAGGAGCTGGTCTTGCCTGTTCTTTTTTCTGAAATATAGCTTACAGCCCCTGATATTTTGCTTTCAGGTCTCCCATCCAAGCAGATGGGATCATAAGTATCCACAGTTGGAAACAAATACTCAATCTGACAGGGGGGTATCAGCTGCAATGCCCTGCTATGAGGAACATCCATCAAAGCATTCTCAACAGATCTGGCCATCCAGCCTCTGCTAAAATCTTCCAAGAAAGGAGACTCCACCACCAAGCATATTACTGCCGGACAGCTCTGACTGTCAGGAAGTTCTTCCTGAGGCCTCAGGTGGGAATTCCTTTCCTGTAATTTGAATCCATTGCTCCTAGTCTCTGGAGCAGTGGAAACAAACTGTTCCCTCATCAATATAAACATACCCACCTCCCAGGCCACTTCTCAATAAGGGGCACGGCTTCTAGACCTTTCACCATTTTGGTTGCCCTCCCCGGACACGTTCCAGCTTGTTGATATCCTTCTTTGGAGTGAGTGCCCAGAACCTACATATATTTATATGAGGCCTGACTAGGGCAGAATAAAGGTACCATTACCTCCCTTCAATCTAGAGCATCATACTCCTATTGATGGAACCAAGAATCATGCTGGCTTGGCTGCTCCATTCACATCAGCTTGTGCTCTAACAAGACTCCTAGATCCCTTTCATAATCGGTATTGTTATCCAGCCACGGTGTTCTCCATCCTATATTTTTGTGCATTGATTTTCTGCTAAGTGCAGGACCTTACATTTCCTTCTGCTTGAATCTTTATTTTGCTCAGTGTGGCCCAGCTCTCAATCTGTCAAGGTCATTTTGAAATTTTATCCTGTCCTCTGGGTGATCAAACATCTTTGGTGCCTTCAGGGCATTTACTGATCAATTTCTGTAGTGGGGAGCCAGCCTGGTGTTGCGGGCTCAGTGTCAGACTATGAATCTGGAGCATGGTTCAATGCCCTGCTTGGCCATGGAACACCACTGGATCACCTCTTCAATGCCTCAACTTTGGAAGCTCCCATATTGTTACTATGGTACTGTTATGGCTATTGTAATTATTATTATTATTATTACCATATATTTAAATCTATTCTAATTGAAGGAAAAGAGAAGCAGCAATTTGGAAAAAGAGCCTACATGGGTATAACTTAACAGCATTGGACTATGACCCCGGGAGACCAGAGGTTCATTTGCTCACTCCTTGCCCAATACAAGGGGCTGTGGGTGTGTCACACACTCTCAGCCCAAGAAATCTGTGACAGGTTCACCTTTGGGTCGCCTTAAGTTAGAAATTACTTGCAGGCACACAAGAACAAGAAATTAAAATGTCAAAAAATTTTTTTCTCTTCTCCCTAGCATTTAACAGATTGCCAGCTAGCATTTGACAATCATTGCATTTTCCTATCGAAATAACAGGAGATCCAGAATCATGTTAGCTTCAAAGCACAGAACAACTGGGGCGTCACTGCTTCGAATCACACTCTTCCTTGCCTCACAGAGTTGTTACGACTATAATTGGGAGGGACCTACGTCTTCGATCTCACTGCAGGTAGGGGTGGAATATAACAAACTAGCTAATAAATAGTATTATTTCTTTTCTTTAAAGATTTTTTTTTAAAATTAAACATTAAGACAAAGGCCATTTCCGCACTACAGTGTTATAGCACTACTATTGCACTTTCAGATCCTACGGAATCCTGGGTTTGAGTTTCGGAGGCAACATGGCCCCTCCCTAAACTGCAAAACCCCAGGATTCCATAGGATGTTGAAAGTGGGTAATCATAGCGCTATAACACTCTCTAGTGCGGAAATGGCCGAAAGTGCTAACAGACAAAAAGGAAAAGCCGCCAAAGAATATCATACAATACAAAATGATATACAATCAAAAGAAAAAAAATACAACAGCCATTAATTACTAAACTACACAAAACTAAAATAACAAATATTTAACAAATTGTCTAGAGAAAAGAAAGTTCTGTCCATTGCAAACAGCTCCTACTAATAGTATTACTATTACTACTAATAGCAATTGTAATAATAATTGTAATAATTGTAATACTACTACTAATAATAATAATATTGGACATTCCTTTAAAAAATATCACTACCCTCTTTAATTATTTATTGTTGCTCACAATATACTCTATCTAATACACTGCCACACTACATTTTTATAGTGCTATTATTCCACTCTCTGTACCTTCCTGCCAGTCTGGGTTTGCAGTCTCTGAGGCCCAAGAGCTCCGGCTGACAGAACTGCAAAGGCCTCCTCCTTGACCCAAACCCCAGAATTCCATAGGATGTTGAAAGTGGAATAATAGCACTACAGCAGTGCAGTGTGGAAACGGATTTAAACAGTAAGAGGGATCTCATAATATGTTATTTTTCTTAACAGGTTTAGGGTGGCAGAGAGTATTAAAATCTGCAAAAGAGGAAAAACTTTAACCAGGAGAACACCCGCCCCTCCTCAGTCTCTGCTTCTGCTCCTCCTCCCCTTTTGGATTCGGAGCCTCTTCCCTTGAGCCGGGCGAGCGTGGGGCGGAAGGGCGGGGAGCTCGCCGCCCCTCCTCGCCTTTTCCTGATCGGGCGCGGAACCTTTTGGAACGTTGCGGGAAAATACCGCACGCGTCCTGGCCAATCACGGGCGAGGCGCTTCCGAATTTTCCGCGCCTTCACGCCAAGTTCCTCCGGCTGATTGTCCGCGTGTGGCCCGCAGCTCCGGCGCTTGGGGCTCTGCCTGGGCGGAATCAGACTCTCCCCTCCGGCTCCAAGTACTCAATAAGGTATGTAGTTTATTTATTTAGGAGGGGAGTCAGGATGGCGGGTCGTGGGCAACTCCCTTCTCGTCAATGCAGAATGAGGCTACATTCTAAAGGTTAAAAACTTTCCCTTCAGCTTTGGATTGACTCCCCTCCCTCCGAAAATCGCGCTGGATACGTTATTCGGACAATCAGACAAAGACCCCTGAGTTGTGAATATGGCTTGCGCTTTTAATCTTTCTCCTCCTCCCCTCTCCGCATTTTTTTTTAATTGATCTTGGCACAAATGATGGCATCGAATTCGTTGTTGTTCCGTGCCTCGATTATTGAGGGAGACCGGATAGGAATTAAATATTAATCACTGCAATTCTCGTTATTAAAGGGAGAGGGTGCCTTGGCGGCCAAACAGCATCGCGTCGTTCTGCGGTTTGATAGACGAGTCTTTTGTCGTGAAATCATCCCATTTTAATGCAGGGGCGAGGGAGAGAAATAGTCATCGTTTTCTCCTCCCCAGCTGTAACCCTAAATCGTGTTTTTCCCCCCAAATGTCGCGTGCTGTTTGTTGTTACGGTCTTACGCTGCCGCAAAGGGCACATCTGGGTTTCTGGGCTGAGAGTGTGCGACAGTAGGTTAGCTAGTGGTGATTTTTAAAAATCATCATCATCATATAGTAGTAATGGGATGGGCCTTTCCAGGTCTGACCCCTGAAATCATCACTTTATGCGGGGGAGAGAAAGAACCAGCTCCTTCTCCCTACCTGTAACTTTAACTTATGTGTTCTTCCAAATTCTGCTTTCAAATCCTTTCCGGCTATGGCGACCCTGGCATGAGGTTTCCAGGGGCTGAGAGCGGCGCGCACGCCGCCCAGGTTACTGTGGATTTGTGGCCCGAGTGGGAACGGAAACCTGGTCTCCAGGGTTATGAATGTTCAACCCACTACACCAGGCTGGTTTTTTTTTCCAAGTTGCTGTTCTGTTTCACTTTTCTGCAAAATAATCAGATTTTTAAAAAGACTTACCGCTGCCAATAATAATAATAATAATAATAAAAAAAAATACAGCAGCAGTGGTATGGGGTGCATTCAAAGTTGAGGCTTTCTGCTTGTGCATCGCCTGTGTCTATTTCATATTCGCTTGAGGAGAGGGAGGGTCCAGATATAAGGTTTTCCCAACAAGGGCGGCTTCCTCTGCTATTTCCGCACTAGCCTGTTGTAGTGCTATTATTCCATTTTCACTCTTCTGTGGAGTTTGCAGTTGGGGGGCTTTAAAGCTGTCGATCTCTCTGCCGTTTTGCCTCAAGCCAAAAACTCCAAGCCAGGCTGAATTGTTTTAAAATAACAGTGGACCAGCCATGCTTTTCCTGTCAGCGAGAACCTTCTGCAGCAGCTGCTTCCAGATGGCTTTTCATCGTCCAAACTGCTGGACATCTTTTTTTTATCCCCCACAGCGGGAAGGCCCCTCCCCAGCCAAAACCCCATATTCCCGTTGGATATCGAAAGCGCAATAGAAGCGCCAACACGTGGGCGCGGCAATGGCCCCGCGGCGTTTGTGTTTTCGTGTGTGTGTTTCTCCCTCTCCCTGCTCCTCATTTCTTTGATGCAGCACAACAGCCCCCTGGGTGTTAAGGTGGCCCGGCGGGCTCTGGGCTGGGAGCGGGAGGCCGGGCCGCCATCTCTGGGCGGTGTGCCCTCAAACCCTGCATGGCTGCTGGATGGCTTCTGATTGGTAGCGCTAGGAGCTTTGGGTCTGCAGGTGCTCTTTGTTTTGGGGCTGCTGGGCGATGCTGCCAGGCTGGCTGCGCAGGTGGAGGTGGGTGGCGGACCCAGCGCTGGCCGTTCTCCTGCTTTCAGACTGGAGGGAGGATTCCGAGGCGGCCGTCGATCCTTGTGTGGTGTCGTCTTGCCTTCCTTGCGGGATATTCCCCCCCCCGTGGTAACAGCGGAAGGGACAGGGATGAAAGCGACGGGAAAAAACACAACTAGGAGGGGGATACATGCAGTAAGATGGCGCCGGCCTGGCTGCTGTGGGGAAAAAAAATGGACAGGACCTCTGGACAAGAAAAGCCTGCATCTGGAAAGCAGCTCTTGTGCAGTGGGAAGAGCCTCACGGACACAGAAGCAGCAGCTGCTGTTCCATGTTGTTTTAAAACAGTTCATCCAGGCTTGGATTTTTGGCTTGAGGTGGGGAAGGAAAAGGATGATTAGGTTGTGTTCAGCTGCGGCCTAAAAGCCCTGAGGCCCCCTGCCTAACTGAGGCTATTTCCACTACATGTTATAGTGCTGCATGCATTCCACTTTCACTGCCGGACTTTTCTCAGCCAAGAGCTCTGGTTGGAGAATTCTGAAAGGCCCCTCCCCAAACTCATCTGATATTTTCATAGGATGGTGAAATGGAATGATAGCACTATAACAGTGTCGTGTGGAAGTGGCCTGAGTGGGATTTGTTTCTGAGTAGGTCTGCACAGGATTGCCAGAGCTTGGGAAGCTTTGGGATGACAGTTCCTATATTTTCTCACAGCCACTGCATGGCATTTGGTTGGGGATGGGGCTTAAAAAAAATGAACTTTTCCAAAATATAGGTAAACTGCACCATTGTTGACACACTGCAAGATTGTTCTTTTGGATGTGACAGAACTACAGATATCAGGAAGGCAAGACTTCAGTCTTGTTTGCTTGTTTTCAGTAAATGAGATGCTTACTCTAACATAGTTAAACTCAGTTCATCTAGGCAGGACTGTCTGGACCTTGGGACTTGTATCTATGCAAATATATGCATTATCTTACTGAAACACACACACCTGCTAGTACTGCTATGAGGATATGCAACCTGGCACTGTCCAGGTATACTGGATATATAACCATAATTCTGATGCATTAGCTGGAGCTTATGGGAGATCTATGTGTTTTTTTCCTGTGGTCTTTAGTTTTTCATTTTTTAGGAAACTAGCCAAGAGAATTTAGAGAACACAGCAAGCCTGAAAGCCCGGTGCTTCAACTGATATTTTGTTGTTCTTGTTGTGTTCCTCCAAGTTAGTTTTACATACACCTAAAGCTAACTCTCATCATGGCATTTTTTAGGCTGAGAGTGTGGCACGGCACCCATGGTTACCCAGAGGGTTTGCAAGGCCAAAGCAGGGAATCAGACTTTGGTCTCCAGGCTTCAATTTGTAGTTTATTATTGTCAGGTCATACTGGTTCTCACTCAACTTAATATACCCCAGCCCCCCAGGAATGCAGGCAGGAAACACAGACAAGGCTCTTATGGTGAGTTCAGTTTCAAAGTGGTTTGTATAGAATGGTCCACTGCAGAGTCTGAAGCACGTGGTCTGCTTTTGGATATTTGAAGCAGAGGCATCTCTATATGCTGAGGCCACAATTCAGTTTTATATTTGGATACAAAGGGCCTAAATAGCCTGAAGCACCAGGTTTCACCTGATCTTGGAAGCTAAAGAAGGCCAGCCCTGGTAGCACTTGGGTGGTGACTGCCAGCTACTAATGAGGGCTGTGTGTGAGGCTGCATTTCACAGAAGGACAAGGGGCCAAACTACCTCTGTGTATTCTTTGCCTAAGAAAACCCTATGGGTCCATAAGGGTTTTCTTATGGCAACTTGAAGGTACCAACAAACATATTGGAAATAAATCCTGATGTTTGGAACTGGCAGTGTGTAGAGAGGGAGCCTGGGTTTATTGTAAACTGGCTGGGAACTTTGGGAAGAGGATTAAAGGACAGGAGAACTGGAAGTTACTTTAACACACTGGCATTCAAGCAAAAACCAATAGATCAGTGGCTCACAGTACAAGGCAATAAGTCCAAGTTATGGAAGACTAAGAGCAGTTTTTAGCAACTGGCTTTCTCCCCTTTCACTCTGACCTCTTTTTAGCCAAGGGAAGGAAAGTCAGTGAGTAGAAAGAACAATAGACTACTGTGTCCAAAAGACACCATGCAGTTTGAGGCCAAGCAAGACAGAGAAGCAAACTTTTTGGATTCTGTCAGTCACTCATTCCCAATGCTCTGTCCTTAATATCTGGCGGCACTTCCACTTCCAGAAACCTCAGCTAGGATGGGTTGAAGAATTCTGGGAATGGTAGTCCAGGAACCTCATAGGGCCTACATTGTGGGAGCCACTGCTGTAAACCAAAAGCATCTAAAGCAGTGGTTCTCAACCTGTGGGTCCCCACATGTTCATGGATTTCAGCTCCCAGAAGCCCAGCCACTGTGGCTAATGCTGAGGGCTTCTGGGAGCTAAGTCTACAAAACATCTGGGGACCCACAGGTTGAGAACCACTGCCCTAGGTAACTTTGTAAGAAAATACGGTGAAGAGAAGAGAGAGAAACTCCGGGTGCCAAGAAAAGGGAGGCTTTTATACCAGAGTCAAAGTTATTATGGTACCACTTCAGGGATATATGGTGCACACACAAATCTCTGTGGTTTAATGGCTATATTGTATGGTCTACAATATCAAGGTACCCTTGAGTCCCAGTTTTGAGGAAAAGGCAGGAATAAATAAAGATTTGTTGTTGTTACATGTCTTCAGTCAGTGAAAGGACAGATATCACCATTTAAATGCTGCAAATGTAGTAAATAAAAATTGTTTATTCCTATATAAAGGGTATCATTATAGGTTTCACAATCTTCCAGGTGTTACCAACTGGAGCTTGGCCTATCAATGAATCAGTTTGTATCCAAGAATCTATGATTTTTAGTGACCTTGTGCATTACAAAACAGGTCACTTTTAATAATTGTGTCTGCTATCTTGTGGCCATTTCATTCAGCAGTTTTCTTGTTCCATTAGGACTTGCACCTGCTACCTGGCACTATTTTGGTTTTCTTTTCCCTTTTTAGGAACTGAATTTATATTGTAGTTCTAAGTATTCCATTATCTTTTCCAGAGGTGTATGTAAGGTGGGGGCAGGTAGGTATGTGCCCTGGGTGTCGTTTTGGGGTATAAACCATGTGGCAAGATTTAGTGGAAGAGAGGAAGACGAGAAGCAGCCCTGGAGGTAGGGGCGCAACTTCCACGCTTGCCCTAGGCACTCCCATCTTTTCTCCTTTTTGTCTTTGATGCTCTGCATTTTCTTTTTTCTCAAACACTATCTCTGTAATCCAGTTTTCTTTTTTTTCAGTCACAGTCACTACTGGCGTATTATTGATTTGTTTTAAATTTGACTATTAAAGTCGCTCAGGAATTTTATGTCACCATTTCTGATACATTTTCAGGCATTGATATATTTTACGTAGTGTATATACCCGGCTGGATTTGATTTATAGGAATATGTAGTAAGTATCCAGATGCTGTGTCTCCAATTCCCCAAACTGTCCTGTCCAGTACCTGAGACTTTTCCCCATCTTGTGTTACTTGTATTCAGAAGTTATTAGACATACAGAGGTTGAATTTCCTGAGGAAATACACCGCCTCTCCTCCTTGCCTGCTCAGGCCTCTTCCTCCATAGCAAACAGCCTATTCAAGACAGGCCAGAGAGTCCTGGTTAATAATTCTAAAGGCCCCTCCCTAAACTGCAAACCCCAGAATTCTATACAGTGTTCTTAGGCAGCCAGTCATATGAAGTCTTCACATGGCCTTATTCAATAGCAAACAAACTTTGCCTTTTATATATTAGTAGATATATAAGAAGATGATGATGATGCCAGCTCCTGCTCACTTGGAATCTAACTGTGGCATCACTGAGTTATTTATTTGTTGTGTATATGAATTTTTAATATTAGCAGCAAGTAGGCCACTATCAGGCTGGGAACACAATAAAAGGTGCAAATGACGCTATCATTTTTGACAGGCACCAGTCCAAATCGTAGGTCATACTGTCATGTCCTTGGACTGAGAGGAGCTTGGCTCAAAGGACCTTACTTCCAAGTGAATCCATGCAGAATTGACCTGCTAGAAACACATTCATGCAGTTCATAATGGTGTCAAGTGATGTCACACTAAATGTGGTCTTGAGATTGTCATCTTTTCAATTCCAGCTCAACCTCTGCCCTGTGTGAGGCAATTCCAGGAAGGGAGGCAACTGCCTGTTTGAATTCATAGCAGAAAATAAGGTGTGCACTCTGCATGCTTCCAGGAGAGGTTACTATGGCATCTGGAGTTCCTATCAAGGAGCCTGCCCGCAGCGGAGCTCCTTGTCCCATCTGCCCTGGAGTACTGAAAGAACCCAGTGATCTTGAAGCTTGTGGGCACCATCCCAAAGCACTGTCTGCCCGGTTCTGTGGAGAGTCCAGTACACAGACTGCTGTCCACTGTGTACTGGGACACTTCAACAAGCAGCTTCCAAGCCAAACTGGCAGATTGGCAAATATAAACATTGTCAAACTCTAGGGAAGGAGAGAAACCAGGAGGGATAATTGTGTGCAAAAAGCAAGAGCAGATTCCTGTTACCTTGGACTACTCGGCCAGCTTCAGAACTACTGCCAGTTTCCCATGGATGAGTCTTCCCAAGAGTTTAAGGTAGAGCATTCCATATTCCATGCAGTTAATTTACCATATCTAGTGAGCAGTCTTCCTCCAGTCAGGTTTCTTCTGGATATGCGGGCTGACAGTTCTTCTGAAATAGAGAGCTGGTGGAGATAGTAATCAAGAAATGTATGTATGGATGACCTAGTTTGTTGCAATACCTAGAGACTGCAAAGGTAACTCTGGGTCAGCACGTCCTGTTGGAGGAACCTCACCGCCTGTAGCCTGCAGTACCATCTTCATTCACTAGATGGAAGACTTCCCTTAGTAGAGAAGAGGAAGCTGCAATCACAGTAACCTTTTTCAGTTGGGCAGCTGTGTTTACACAAGAGATGTGGTATAGGAGAAACAATATACAAGAAGAGTGCCTACTGTTTGCCTGAGTGAAAGAAGAGATGAGGAGCAGGTGGAGAGAAGAGGGAGCAGCAGAACAATCACTCCAATTTGGAATGGGGAGAAAAGAGCAGTAAATGGTGACAAGTGGGGATTAAGTTGTTTGTAATCCTTGAAATGCGGCAATTTTGGTTAGCATGATTGGTAGATATTAAGATACAATTTTGGAACACCTAGGACAAAACCTATAAACTTACCCACTGTTTTAAAATTAATAAGCAAAGTGTGTTGCTGATACAGAAGCATAGTTGTTGTCATATTGGTTGTATGTTAGTGATGAAGTAGTGGAAGACTGTATGTCTCAGAATTCATTATTTGGTATGATAATGAAAGTGTGAGATGTCTGACATATTTCATGGAAATTGATTAAGAGTTTCTCAGTGGCACAAAACTATCAGAAGAATTTAATATCTGTAATAATTTCTACCATCTACATTTTAAACAGAAGAAGACTCTCACAATGAGCTTATCAGTTCCCAGAAGTAATTGATACAAATAAATTTGTAACACACTGTGACCAGTATATATTAATTCATAGACAGAAACTTGAGTTACTGATGCATCTTCATTGTAGTAAATCATAAAGCAGCGACTTTCAGTGTCTGCAAAGTAGTTTATATTTGTCTGCTCTTGGAACCATACTGAGAAAGAGATCCTCAAATCGTGTAATTAAAATAATCTAATTATCCATGTCACAGATATCATACAGATTAAAGAATCATTTTTATTACTAATGTTAATTTATACATGAAAAAGTTTGATTACACATGACAGAAAGACAACTGTTTGGACATAAAAAAGATTTTTACCTAAAGGTAATGGAAGTCCTTTTATTTGGAAGTCAGAAAGCAGGGCGGCTACAAAAACACTGCATATATACTTTTGATTATTTCATTCCTATAGGACAAGTAGTGTTTAGCTTCTTGTTGTTTTTAGTGGTGGTGAAGTTGACTTTGACTATGACTAGAAATATGGAAAACTCAATTCTTTCACAAAACAGCCCTGTCTCACAGGTTTTGCAAAATTCGGGGCCATGATTTCTTCCTTCTATTCACCTGTAGATGGTCTTCCTCTTTTCCTTTCTACCTTACCAAATGCTATTGTCTTTTCTAATGAGACATGTCTTTTTATATTTCCAAAGTAAGACAGACTCAGCTTAGTCATCGGTATTTATAGTTCCAACTTGATTTGTTCTAGGACCCATTTATTTGTCTTTTAGGACGTCCGTGAGACTCTCCACATGCACATTTCCAAGGGAATTCATTCTGTCAACTTCCTTCATTGTCCAACTTTCACAACCATATTTAATAAATCAGAATGGTATGATGGTATGATATCCAGTATTCATTACCTTATGTATTCAAAATGCTTCCTGCTCAAGCAAATAGATCTAGTCATAGTTGTTTGAAAATATTGTTGTATTCATAAAAAGACAGAGAATTTCAGTTGAATGGGTGAATGATGATAAACTGCATGTTAAAAAGCATTTCTAAGTTTGTTCCTAATGATCTAACACAATATATTTGGGCCTGGGCACTTAACTCACAACACAGTTCACTTGGTTTTTCATCATTCCAGCTCCTAGTGTCTTCTATTGTTAACTTTGCTGGCTGTAATTTTGTAAACAGATGGGGTCAAGGAGGGTTTTTGAGAACCACTGGCATATGCCTACAAACAAAAAGGTTTTTCCATTTCAAGGTTGTTGAAAAATTTGCAGTTTTGTTAAATGTGCATTCATAAAAACACTGTTTGCAAGTTTGCTATATAGACAGCATCCAAGTGATTTGATCTGGGCTATTGTGTTCTTGGTCTATAACTGTTGCTACAGGGTAGAGAGAGCAGATTTTCATTTTGTTTAGAAGAAACTAAAACTCTAGAACTGGGTAGAAGACATCAATGTTTGTGAACTTCAGTACAATATGGGTGCATGCCCATCACATCCGTTGACTCTGTAATGAAGCGAAGCTTCATTTGTGTGTGAGGAGATGACTGCTAAATAGCACGCATTGTACACACATGTTGTTACAGTAGGAAGGCAGGCAGCTAGCTGACCTAACAAAAGATTGAGCCTACCAAGACAAGAATGAGACTGAGAATACAAAAATTGGAGAATACAAAACAGTTATGAATGAGTAAATTTAGCTAACTCTTTTCATATTCATGGTCACTGTTGAAATTTTATCAGGTTTCAGGGAGAGGTTGAGGCCTAAGAGAGAATATAGCTAAACTAAGTGGCTGATAAACAGGGATTCTTGCCTATTTGAAAACATTTGTATGATTTTTTTTCAGCCACAGTGTTCAATTTTTGTCTAGCTCTGTCCTCGAGTCATAGACTATAAAAAAGGTGGCAAATAATAGTAATAATCCCACAGCTAGTGGCATGTACTCCTGAGAGGTCTGCTCCACAGACATTCAGAACAGGGCATTAGGATGGTGGCATCACTTCTGTGGACTATATCTTCCTTGAATACTAGACATGCTGTGGAAATCTATTCAGGTGACATGGGCAAAACATAACTGTTTTTGCAAGCCTTCCTGGTGGTAGTTTGTTTGTTTTATGTGTTAGTATTATCCAGCACCAAGCCCCACCTTTGCAGCCCCTGTCATCCTGATTGCTACTTCTTTGGTACTTCCAAATTAAGGATAAATCCCATTAAATTTCTGCTGTTGTTGTTGTTATTGTACCCACCTCTTCCCAGGGATCCAGGCAGGAGACAATAATACATTAACGTATAGCATATTCTAGTTAAAACAGAACATTGAAACAGTAGTTACCATATGACATTTCAAATATCTGAAAACAGAAAATAAGATATTCTAAAATCCATTGTTAAAATTCACAATTTAAGAATCAGGATAGGCCTGCCAGGAAAGACTGGCTCTAATGCTGTTTTAAATTTGGACAGAACATCAGCTGTTGAATTTCCAGGTCATTCCAACAGTCAGGGCGGCTGAAGAAAAGCCTCTGGATGACCACTGCCAGTCTAGACCTGACTGGTTGAGTAAACTGCCCAGAGGACCTGAGTGTGGCTATATGATAGGTCATCCCACAGGTCACCGGGATCCAAACTGTGTAGGGCTTTAAAGGTAATAACTGTCACTTTGTACTTTGCCAGGAAACTAATTGGCAGCCAGAGGCAGTGACTTTAGATTGGATGATATGATCACTCCTAGATATACCAGTAACTAATCTGGCTGCTGTGTTTTGAACCAGTTTAGTTTTTGAACTTGCTACAAGACATAACCCAATGTATAGGATATTGAAAAAGTCCAGCTTCTAGAACTACCAGTGTGCTGACTATCATCTTTAGGTCTTAGTCTCAGAAAAGGGGCACAACTGGTATTTCAGCTGAATCTGATATTAGTATATGAGGGGTCTGTCTTTCGTCAGTTCTCTGCTGCCAGGCTTGGGCTGCCACATGCATGTGCACTGTTCCAGTATCTTGCATACAGAAAGAGTGGATTTCCTGTTTGAATTTGTGGAGTTTGTGTTAATTCTAAGTATTAAATGGCTTCTGTCAGTTCTCCTTGCCTCACTCGGACCACACATGCTGCTTGCAAAGCGAACTCAAAGAGGCAAATCGTGCTAGTGAGTGAGAATTCACAAACAACTGCACTGCAGTTGGTTCCTGAAGCTGAGCCTCCAGCTCCTTCATGTTTCCCTAACTTTGCTTTTTGACTTATTTCTCTGCTTTCTGTTCTGAGCAATTTTTCCTCTCCTTATCTTGTCACATTAGGAAGGAACCCTGTGTTGATTCAGTTAAGGCCTTGTGTTATATATTTTTACTAAAGTTTGTGCATCACTTGGAAATCTTCAGATGTATGTGGTTTGTTAAAATCTATAAATATACTGCCTGACTACTACCGGCATTTTTGCAATTTGAGGATGCCTGCCTGCTATTGTGGAGTTTCCCTTGTGCTCTGGTGCCCCACTTCCCTTTTCACAGGTCCTTGGGGCTCACTCTGCATTTAGGGACTCTCCTCGGACCATGGAAGTTCAACTGGGAGTTCAAACTGATTGGGTGTCTTTTTCTGGGCCTGAAAGGTCTGCTGTAGTTTTCTCTGCTCCAGGAAAGGGATATTTAAACCAGTTTCCTGGGTGGTCAGATTTCCAAGCGTCAGAATGAGAGGACTCTTGGAAGTAGAGTTTGGCTACGGCAGTGAGCAACACAAGATTGGCACAAGAAGAGACAGCTGCAGTGGGGGGAGACAGAGAGTTGAGCGGTGAGCAGAGAGGGACATCAGGAGCCGTGGCGAGCGGTGAGGGACACAGAGCAATGGCAGTGGCAAGCAGCATGGGACAGAGAAGTGCAGTGGCAAGCCAAGACTTCAAGGTTCCTGGACACCCCGGAGCTGTGCTAGACTCAAGAAAGTCCCCTTTCAGGGCTACTCGAGCTGAATCACTGCCCAGCCTCTTCTAGGGCGGGTGTAACAGCTACTAGGTCCTTGAAACTGGCTAGCCGTAATCACTACTACGGGCGGAGATTTCTGGGCCCTCCTCCACTTCCAGTGGTATACTCCCTCCCTGGTGCTGCCCTGGTATTCTGCTTCTGTAGCAAAGGTTAGGTTTCCATTTCTGCACATTTCCGTTTCTCACTCTTCCAACTTCACCTCCCTGTGTGTACTTGTTTTGCTCCCTGCAGATCCTTCTTCCCCCTGCTGTTTCCTTCCAGTGCTCACTCCGGTTTGTTTTGCTCTCTTTCCTCTTCTCCCCTTCCTGCTGGGAGGTCCCCTTTTCAATTTCCTTGGGATTCCTGGCATTGCATGCTTGTGGGCTTATTATTAATCACTCACTGAGACCAGTTGTCGCTGTTTTTTGCTACCCCTCTCCACAGGTTGTAAGTTGCATAATGCCAACTGGGAAAGGACAGCACGATTTTGGAGTGGAGGGGCCCAAAACTCATGGCCAGGCAGGGTGGCCCACAGAGATCATGGGAGCAGTTTGGTGCCTGCTTCAGGCAGAAGTAGACTGCTCCTAGAAAAGGGACAGACCAAGCAAGCAATGTGATTGTGCCCAGGACAACACAGCTCTTCTGCAAAGCCTCCCACAGACCTGGAAAAGCTGAGAAAAGGTAGAGAAGCTCTGAATCTCAAGCAGGAGCCACAAGCCAAGCCATGAAGGGTGGCAGCAGTGACATGGGCACATCAGGTCAGCAGAGCATGTGGGTAGGCACCAGGAGGCCTCCGCGGACAGATCCCCCTCCAGCATGAGCACAGAACTCTCAGTGGAGACTGAAGAGGAATCATTGAGTAAAGAAAGTAAGGAGCAAGCACAAAGAAAGGTAAGGGTGAGAAACACAGAAGGCGTCACCAAAAGGAGGCAGACACACACAGTAGATCTTCAGTTGAGTCTCAGCTGAAGAGGTACAGACAATAAAAAAGATTGCATGGTGAGGACAGTGCCAGGCCCTCCATCTTGGACTATCAGGACAACTTAGGGTATTTGGCAGCCCTCCAGGGGACCACAGGAGGCACGGTCAGAGAGCAAGATGTGTGACACTATCTTGGTTCACTCCTTTCTGGTTGACCTATGAGAGCTGCCAGGGATTCACTTGTCCAAGTGAATCCCTGCAGCTCTTCATGGTCACCAAAGGAGTTGAACCAAGTGGTGACCACAGCATCCTGCTCTCTGACCCATGCTCCCTGTGGTCCCCTGGAGGGCTGGGATCCCCTAACTTGTCTCCTATAGTCCAAGATGGAGGGCCTGGCACAT
>CAOKZL010004859.1:0-16207 GCA_948472985.1 Iguana delicatissima | reverse complement strand
TTTCTCAGAAAAAGCTGACCTTCTTAAGGGCGTAGAAGGTGACTTTATCATAATTTATAGTCAAGGCATTTTCCTTATAGAATGATGAAAACTTAGAGACGTGTCGTCTCAATCCCACCTCGGTTCTAGAGACTAGGACCCTTTCTGCACGAAGTTGAAAAAGCGAAATTGGAAGAGATTGCAGGCGGTCAGGGTCCCATGTTTCCGCACGACATTGTCATAGTTACGTAGCTATTTCGTTGCAAAGCATCGTAAGTACGTAGTTTTCTACTGATGGAAAAAATCCATTTTGTAGCGCCAACACTGCTATAATCCCATCAGACAGCTTAATGCAGAAACGTTATAGCACATCGTCACGGTTCAGAGGCAGCACCAGGGGGTTGTGGGCGTTCCTGAACTGTCCCCCTGCCAAGTATAGATGTCGCCATTTTTTTGGTCACCATTTTATGCTGTATGTGGTGTGAATTCTGGTGTTTTGTCAGTGATTGATGCGGGAAGGGGTTGTAGGTATTATTATTATTAGTGTTGTTATTATTTAGTATAATTTTCATTGCTGTAACCAATTACCTACATTTTTCATAGCTGTTCCTCCCTCAGTAATGCTCCCATGAAGACAACAGAAGACAAAAATGGTGGGAAACACTGAGGGGCTTTCTCTTCCTAAGTTCTCTGCCATGGGTATGGGGGGGAAAGAAGACCATAGAGAAAGCAAGGGTTGTGGAAACTCAAGATCCATCATGAGCAGGTAAGGTGGTAGTGGCTGATAGCTTTCTGTAGCCACGTATGTCTCCCTAAAAAGTCCCTCCAACCGCCTCCGGGTCTCCTCAAGAGTACCGAAACCACCCTGCATTGCCTCTGTCATCACCCCTTGCTAATGCTCACCTGGCCAGGGACAATGGGCGATGCAGTACTCAAAAGAAGTGCTCCTCTTCCCCAGGGCCTCCCCAACAGCACTGCAACCATAAAGAAGGACAGTCTGGTGGACAAATGCCCTCCAACCCTCCCTGGGTCTCCCCAAGAGTATCGAAACTACCCTGCATTGCCTCTGCCATTACCCCTTGCCAATGCTCACGCAGCCAGGGATGATGGGAGACACAGTACCAAAAAGAACAAAAGATTAAAGGCTTGTTTAAAAGAAATATTTCAATTAGCAATAACAGTATTAATAACAGTAGAAATATTATTATAAAAGAAAAATGGTCATTCATACCACAGCGATACAATTAAACCCCTCCCTTCCCCAAAACCGACCACATTGTCTATCTAGGGGTGTGCGCACCCCACGCAGCCAGCACCACTGCAGCAGCACCCTGCATGAAGGCTCGCTGTAGCCTGTCAATTTGGCTGGTCATTTCCATGCGCAGGTTGCCTATTTCAGTTGCTGCACCCTGGGTCAATGTGGTCTCCATTCTTTCCAAGGATTGCGTGAAGGCTGTTCGGAAGTTGATTACCTCCGTGGATAACCCCAACAAAGAGTTCTCCATGGAGCGATGGAGGTTGTTACCTAGGAAAAAAAATTGGTACAGGGAGTTAGCTAGGGGTCGGTGAGGTGCACATGGTGAAACTAAAAACTTTGTAGGTTATCTTGGGAAGGGGGAGAAACGCCCCTAGAAATCATTACACTCATAGTGCCCAGTGATACGGTCTTCCGTGTCCTGCATTCATTGCAGGAAAACCGCACTGCTGGCAGGAGAATCACATCAAATTGTTTTGAAAGGAGGCTTGCTACACCCAACTAATGGACACTACCACAGCCATTGTTTTGCATTGCATATTGTTTGCTGGTAATTATTTAACTTCCTTCTATAACCTTTTTAAAACAGGTAGATTCCTTTACATCCCTTACCTTCCTGTTCTCCCAATTCAGCAACCTCCCTGGCCATCTCAGGATGTCTCAGGCGTACCCGCCTGCCTGCTGAGAGATAGATGCACAGGGAAACACAAGTGAAAGGCTCCTCTGCTGACACCATGCCTGTGTGCAGTCTGAACATCTGGAAGCACTCAGCAGGGAAAGCACAAAGTAACAGAATGGCAGAAGGGTTACCACAGCAAGGAACTTACCACACTTGTGTCTTTCACACCAGTGGGGTCTTCCAGCCACCTTCCACAGCCTGTGCATTGTCAGAAAGAAAGGGAGCCAGATTCTCCTTGGAGGATGTTCCTCGTAAGCCTCCATGACATCAAAGAACCGGCATTTCAGGCTTTGGAAACCTTTTTCAGTGAGGGCCAATGCAATGTCCTCATAAAAGTGGCAGCTAGGAATTGGGGTGCTCTTCATGACCGTCTGCAAGCCAGGGCTCTCTGCCACCAATGAGAGCATTGTCCTGACCTCATTGAAGGTCCACAAAGTTCCATCCCTTGGAATTCTCACACTAAAATCACACAACCAGACACACAACTAGGGAAAAAACATACAGGAATCCACTCACACCAACAAGCAAAAAAGGAAAAAGGAAAGGAAAAAGGAAAGGAAGGTCAGAAAAACAAAGCGCACAATTCACACAGCCAAATTGAAAAGTCAGCAGTACAGAAAGCAAAACTAGTTAAAAATAAAAACAATGTAGGAATGCAAGCTTGCAAAGGCAAACCTACACAGCAACACTCAGCACCAAGCACCAAACACTACAAAGCAACAAACACCCAAGAATCAGTAAGCTCACCATGCCCAAAAGAAGGAAAGAAGACACAAGCCGTATGAACCTTTCCCACCTAAGAACAACAGGGGGCCACTGTTGCTGCCTGCAATTAGTCGGCCGTTCAGAAGCAAAGTCATGTGATAGTTGGGCGGCATTCCTATTGGGTGAAGCAAGCATCTTGTGTAATTTCGTTATTATGCTGCTGTGGTACTGGAGTTTATTTCAAGTCTCTTCAAGTTGACTCCTACCCTTGCAAGACTGGAAATTCCTCCAGCGTTTATTTAATTCTTGCTGCCACCACCCCCTGAATTATGAATTAGTTGAACAGTACAGGAAGACACTGTCCAATCTCTAAGCTTAAGGGTCTTCCACCCTCTCCCCTCCCCCCTCCTGAGTGAGAGAGTCTATCTAGCGTGTGCCAAGCCTGGTGTGGACATGGAGAGAAACGGAAGTTTTACAGAAAGTGTTTAATCAAGGCATGCAAATAAACAAAACAATATCACACTTGAGAGGCTCCCCCCTCCCAGGTTCGCTTAGTTACAAGAAGTTACAAAAAAAGATATAACAGCACAGATACATTCTTAAGATCGGCCAGTTCCCAAAATAACAACATCCCTAATGCAACTAACTATTTATTTCTAGTTACTCACAATTAGGTTATAGGCTTAGAAGGTCTAAAGGAGATGGGAGGGGCCAGGAGACGAGGCATGGGACCTCCAGTCTGCCACTGACCGAGATCCCATCTCTCTCTTGGTTCCTCTCTCTTCTTCTCTGGCCACATGGCATCCCAGAAGTTTTTATAACTTTTCCCAAGAAGCATCTGGAAACATCCCGAAGATACCCACCTCTTTTCCTTTTGGTTGGTCAATTTTCACCTTGTGACCTGTGATGCTGACCCTTTCCTTTTGGTTGGTCAATTCTCACCCTGTGACCCTTGATGTAATCCCAACACCTCATTAACCCTCGGTTTACTTGAGGAGGGAAGTCCTCCTTCAGCTAAGCCTAGATAATGGGAAGCCCCATTATCACAGACGCTACTTGTTCTTACATGTTTATGTTGTCTTTTCTTTCGGCGGAAGATGGAGGAGGAAAGTGAAGCAGCCAGGTCAAAAGGAAGGGGGGAAGGCATGGCGGAAAGCTGAGATTGTAGATTTATTAGAAGTCTGGGGGGAGGAGAATGTGCAAGCGGAGTTGAAATCAAACCACAGAAATATCGATATTTTTGTGGATGTGGCAAGGGAGTTGAGAAGAAGAGGTCATTGCCGAACTGCGGAAGAATGCCGCTCAAAGACGAAGGTGATGCGTCTGGAATATCGCTGGGTGGTTGCCTGGAATTCACTCACAGGAAGACCAACGAAAACATGTCACTACTATGGGGAACTACACCATATACTAAAAGGGGATGTGAGTGTGAAGCCAAAGCGTGTGTGCCATAGCCTTAAAATCCAGAGTACAGGGGGATACTGGAAAAGTACAGAAGCATACAGAAAATATAACTGTTTTAATCATAGAGGCCATGCTACAAATAAATGTAAAAGACTGCCCACTGAAGGGGGATGGCAAAGAGATAAGGGTAAAGCACTAACCTGGAATTCTGCAAAATGCAAACAATTGGTAAACGCTGGGAAATATAGGGACCCAAAATCCAGGAGCATGATACAGGTGAAGGAAGAGCCAAGGCTGAGAGAGAGAAGATGACCATATGTGAAGGAAGAAAGATAGGTTTTGCTTCAATGTGTTCAGGCTTCTTCCTGCTTCCACTCACTCCCCCCGCCCGCAACTGAGTTCTTAAGTCTGCTGTCTGCAGCTGTGTCTGACTGGATTTCTTTGCCAGGCTTGGCGACAACATTACCAACAGTGGGGGGGAGCTAAGTTCCCCCCTCCCCAATTCCAACCCGGGTGGTGATGGTGATGGCAGCAGGAGGAGAATCCCAGCCCTGCATCCTCCTCCTTCCTTCCTCTGCTTCTGTGTCATCACACATCATGGCAAAGGAGGCGGCGGCTGGCCGGCTCCCGCTCCGGAGGCCCCTCAAGCCAGGGAGCGGCTCCAGCAGGCCATGCAGCCCCACGCTCGCCTCCCCCCGCCCCACCCCACCCGGGTCTCTCGGCTGCCGAGCCGCTCCCAGGGCCGCCTGAGAGCAGTGAGCCCGGCAACACTGCCTCCTGCCCCCCGCCGCCGCCCAGCTCCCTCTGCCTTCGCTCAGGGACACCCCCGCCGCCCCCCGCTACCTGCGCTCGTGGCGGCGGTGGGGAAGGCGGCGGCTAGCCGGCTCCTGCTCCGGCGGCCCCTCAAGCCAGGGAGCGGCTCGAGCAGGCCATGCAGCCCCACGCTCGCCTCCCCCCGTCCCGCCCGGGTCTCTCGGCTGCCGAGCCGCTCCCATCCCAGGGCCACCTGAGAGCACAAACTGAGCCCCGCAGCACTGCCTCCTGCCCCCCGCCCCCGCCCAGTTCCCTCTGCCGTCGCCCAGGGACGCTCGTGGCGGCGGCGGGGAAGGCAGCGGCTGGCCGGCTCCCGCTCCGGCGGCCCCTCAAGCCAGGGAGCGGCTCCGGCAGGCGAAGCAGCCCCACGCTCGCCTCCCCCCGCCCAGGTCTCTCGGCTGCCGAGCCGCTCCCATCCCAGGGCCGCCTGAGAGCACAAACTGAGCCCCACAGCACTGCCTCCTGCCCCCCGCCGCCACCCAGTCCTCCTCTGCCTTCTACCTGGTTCCACTCGGCCCGCCCCATGTCGCCACGCCACCCGCCCCGGAGTCACTGGGAAGCACGGCCGCTACCTACCTCACAGCCAGCCACTCGTCCCCCGGTGTCTGTGCTTCGCTCCAGGAGGGAGAAAGAGGGAGGAGTGAGCGCAAGAGCCCACGTGGGCTGTTAACTCCTCCCCTTCTTCCCCGTCCGCCCCGCCCGCCAGCTCCACCGGGAGGGTGGAGGAGGAAAGGATGGCGCCAAGGAGGAAGTGGCCAAAGTGAGAAAGCCCGCTGGCGGCGGTGGCGGCGGCGGCGAGGGGGAGCGGCGACCCCCATGAAAGGGTCATGCGACCCCCCCGGGGGTCGCGGCCCCTAGGTTGAGAACCGCTGGTGTAGAATGTGGCCCTTGGACTTACATATATTGTGGAGAACCACACATGCCGAGACCACTGGCAAGTAATTTTCTTTGGAAACTGTCAGTGGGGTTGAGAGGCAGCCCTGTCTTGCCTTCAGCCTTCCAAATGCGCACTCCAGAATGTTGCGCCAACAGTTGAACACCCTGTTGAAGGCAGTTTGTTGGTCATTCAAGTGACACTCATAAGGCTTCATCAGCCAACAGCAAAGGGGGTAGGCACCATCCACGAGGATTAGCGGGCCAACCTCCACGCCGTTTATGGTGACAGTGGGGTTTCCAGGAACAAAAACACCTGCTTCTATTGCCTGCCACAGGGCAGAGTGGTGGAAGACATGTGCATCATGCGTTCTCTCCGTATATCCCAACTCAGTGTCCAGAAATCTCTTGGAACGGTCTGTGGTACCTTGCGGCAAGATGGAGAATGAATCCTTCCTGTTTATAAATTCCTCTGCTTTTCCTTTTGGAGGACATACAGGAATGTGCGTGCTGTCTACCACGCCCACACACTGTGGCAGTCCCAATTCCTGGAAGCCTTCCATTATCTGTGGGTGGGAGGAAAGAGGATAAACCATTATGTAGGTATTTCAGAGCAATCAGAACTCTTTCAGCTCAGAAATTGTTCTGACCAACATTTCTGCAAAGCCTACGGTTTTTACATTTTCCTACTTTAAATCTCTCACACATCAAAATACATTGTTAAGCACACATCAACACCACACCAACTATCAGCATAGGTGTATCATGCACTGTAATAACCCATGCTTCTGAATGACACCGGGTAGCATTTCACGTGTTTAGTATGGGGGGGCAAATAAGGATCCACCTTGTGGTAGTCGCCCAAGCAAACGGTGGCTGGAAGCAGTACATGCTCTATTGCCAGGCAGACTTTTACAGCAATCTCAGCAACAGTAGAAATTCCAAGACCAAGGGTATTGGCTATCTTCTATATAAGCTGGGTAGTTAGCCACTAAACTGCTATGGCAACTCGTTCCTCTACAGGAATTGGAATCCTCATCACGATGGCTGATTGCTCCAGGTGAGGGCGAAGATGCTCCGCAATTTCAAAAAGAGTGGCTCGGGTCATACGAAAGTGATACAGCCACATTTCGTTGTCCCACTTTTCCAATACCTCCTTTGTCCACCAAGAACACCACATGCGCTCCGTTATCCACCATCTCCTTGGCCGTGGAAGGCTCCCCATCCAGCAGACTGCATAAGGGCACAGAGAGGTGGTTGCTGGTTCTGCGATACCGTCTCAGAAAACAGCAGCAGAAATGAAGTGGCGGCATTGTTTGACATAACGGCAGACGGACAACAAGGTCCTTGACTTTCTCTGCTCGCACTCCCATTCTCTTCGTAAGAGCGCAGTTGCAGAGCTGAGAACCATGATATGCATCTGAAGAGCAATACTGCAAATACAGAATATGTGATCCAATTCCATACCTGCATAGACGGCAAATCTGCACAGACGGCAGATCATGTGCGCGCACATAAGGAGTGGGGAAATGGCGGCTGCTATGTAATCACGGCTATGATGTGTTGCATACCTACATAATTGGGTTACGGTATTAAAACAACAACAACAACCAATCGGGGAAGGTGGGGCGGAGCGTAGGGAGAGTAATAGCATTCAAGAGGAGTGGCCAGGAACGCTGTAGGACGGAACGTACACCAGCAGCAATCCCAATAAAACTTGATTTAAAATAGAATGGTGCAGCACGGAATGAGCCTATAGTGGTAATACATAACACTATATTGCAACGCAATAATGCGGTAAGGCTGTCTCGTGCGGAAAGGGCCATAGTTTAACACCAACAAAAGTACTTATTTTTGAAGTGAAGTGTCCTGGCAACTCAACTTTAACTTGCACTGATATGTCGTTATACAATGTTTTTGATAAGGAATAATAAATGACGATCTATGTTTGTCATTTCCAACTTTTGTCACAACAAATGTCTAGAAACTGAATCAAATGCTGACTTCAAATCAATGAAGGCAGCATATAATTTTTGCTTCATGTTGTGCACTTATTTACACATCAGGAAATTCAACACAAAACACAAATCAATTGTTGACTCCCCTTTTTGAAAACCAGCTTACATCTCAGATAACAAATTTTACCTATCTGCCCAATCCTCCAACCTATCAAAGAGAAATCTGGCATATAACTTGGAAGAGATATCCAACAGGCTGATAGGTCTATAGTTGGCTGGATCATTCTTGTCCCCTTTTTTATATATGGGAGCAGTAAAACTCAACTTCCATCCCTCTGGTATGAAACTGGTATGGTTTATGTAAGTAAACAGTTTTGCAAGGACAGGTGTCCAATATCCTAGTTTCACTTTATAAAGTTCCAAGGGGATCATTTGCTCTGTTGGGGCTTTGTTGGCTGATTGTCTGGTGATAATATTTTGGATCTGATTCGGGATAACATCTGACCATTCAGGGAAGTCAGTTAATTGGGGGAGATATACTTGGGGAGATACACTGGATCTGAGTTTGTATATGTTGCTAAAATATTTCTCCCACTCTCTTCCTTGCACAATTTCTTCTAATGAATAGCTTATCTTTATAGTGCCTTGAGCAATAAGGTGCCAAAATTTCTGTGAGTCCTTTTGAATTACTGCATCTCCTAGTTCTTTCCACCATGTCTCATAATATTTTTGTTTCTTCTCTTTGAGTAACATTTTGTAGTTGCACTGTAGTTGGGCTAGGTGCGACTGAGTCATTGCATTGTCCTTGACACCTCTGATCTTCAGTTCTCTAAGCTCTTTAGCTAATTTTTTCTTGCTCTTTTGACAGGCCTCATCAAACCATGTACGGAGCCTAAGCTTTCTTGGTATTGTAGTCAAAGTCATTAAAGGTCTGTGTTATTAAAGCTTCATATACACCACCTACATTATTGGTTTCTTGGAGAATATTCTCCCTTAGTTTTACAAAAATTAGGGGATTTGAAGGTCTCACTGATCCTTTCTTGAAGTTGTTCATTCCATTTTAACCTCCTACGGAATATCATGTATTTAGATTCATCTGAAGCTCTAAAGGCAGAAGGGACAATTTGTGGGAGTGTCAATTCTAAAGGAAAATGATTACTTTTGGCTCTTGGAATTCATGTAAAAGTATCTCAATCGATTGGGGTATGCTGGATGTGAGTATATAATCAGTGGTACTGGTTATGTCCCTTAGGAGAGAAAAATGTGAAATATCCCTCTGGCCCCCCAATTCGTGCCCAGTACGTAACTGGAGATTATGTTTGATTATGAATTCACAGAGGTGTTTCACAGCACGATTAGAAGTTTTGTTCATTGTAGCTCTTTGACAAATTTCTGGAACATTTTCTAGACTTAAATACCAAAAATGGTATTGTCTGAAGAGACCATGCCAATTTGGGCATTAAAGTCACCTCCTATAATTACCTAAGATTTAGGGGATAAAGAGTCTATTTCCTCTGTTATTTGATCAAACCTTTTCCAATAAGAGCATTCCTTTGCTCCAGTCTTTGTTGGAGGAGCATATGTGCAAATAATATAAATCACTTCAGAGAAGACCTTGGAGGTAGATAATACTAAAAAATTAGTAGAGCTTAATGATGGAAATTGGTGAATAACAGCATTGAGTGTGTAGTTGACACTAATACTGCGAGACCTCCAATTAGTCTCCGAAACTTAGTAACTTTTGCTGCTGGTGCCAGGTAAGAAGTAAATCCCTGTAATTACATCCTGGGCCCACGTTTCTTGCAAAAGGATAATCTCATATGTCTGTAAGTAAGCTAAGAAATTCTTATCTTGGATTTTATTGTGCCAACCGGCGGCACTCCACGAGAGGAGATGGACTGGATTATCTGCTGGTCAGGATTAACCTCTTTGGTTTTTGTTCATGTGGAGTGGTGGGCTGGTGTCTTTAACTGTTAACATAGTAATATTATTCTGTTTAAAATAATACCAGATATCCTCCTAGATGACTGTAGACTTTTAAATTGTAAGTCCAAATAAGTCCTTGGTAGTCAGTCCTTCAAGAGAAGCCTTTTCACTAAAGGCTGTAGAGGGTATTAGTTGTAGTAGTCTCCTTCATTATCTACAGATTCCACACAGTCCGAAAAAATATGGATATTGTTTTCCCCTCTGTCCATTCTCCTCTAACCTGAGTAGTTGTAATATATTAATTCCTCAAAAGCTTTCTCATCGTCAGGCTTTCAGCAACATCATTCAGTAACATCATTCCTTGCCTAATGTTTCAAATGGTGGTGGTCAGAGGAGTTAAAAGAGAAAAAGAAAGAAACTGAATTGGCCTCTGTATCTGCAAGGATGAAAAACCAAAACACCAGGAAGGCTACTCCACATATGTCTTTCAAACGTGCCTTAGATTGAAGATTATAAATCCTTCCTCCTCTTGGGACTGTTACAAATGTGTTGCTAATTGGAGTGCTGTTCTCTCTAGGGCATAGCTTTCTAAACTTTTCATGTTGATGACGGTTTTTAGACTTGCATCATTTTGCGATACAACAATTCAGTTTTACCAGCAAACCAGAGGTTAAACTAGCCCCTTATAAGAGATGCACACACACACACACATAAATTCCGATAACAACATATCTCATGAAAACCTTTCATATATTTTAAAAAATATATGATTTATAAATAATAACACGCATTTCCAAGATTGTAGGTGACACACCTATGCACTTCAGGTGACACACCTACACACTAACATGTCATGGCACACCATTTGGAAAACCCTGCTTTAGGGAATCCAAAAGGAGGAGTAAAACAAGAATTCCTTGAGCATTTCCAGATAGTAAATTTAATGTAGTTGAGGTTGTCTCCTGCAAATAAGTTGTGCCTTTTTTAAAGGAATTTTTATTAATTTTCCGAAATACATGAAAGCATATATAAACACAAATATATATATCATTATTATAATCCTTCTGTCCCCCCCACGTTTCTATATATCAAAAATTTTCCAGCTAAATCCTTCTCCCTTATACATAATCTTTGTTGAATACTCCAACATACTTGATCCGCAAACATTTACATATTTAACCAGAGCATTAACCTTTTCCATTCTCTTTCAAAATTCTGAACCATTTTATTCTTAAGGGAATATGCTAGTTTTTCAGTCTCTACCATGTGTAACATTTTTAATTTCCATTCATCTAATTGAATATCTGTTTTATCTTTTCAATGTTGTGCACAGGTCAACCGTGCTGTTGTAATCAAATACAATAATATCTTCTGTTGTTTTCTAATCTCTTGGTTCTGAGCTAGTATGTTAAATAGTCAAATTCTGGTACCATTTCAAAATTAACTTTACAAATTTTTTAGAATTACATCATGAATACCCTTCCAAAATTTCTTAGCCTTTGGGCAGGTCCACCACATATAGAAAAAAAGTCCCACCTTTTCCCCACATTTCCAACATTTGGCATCTCCATTTTTGGTTATTTTTTTGAAGTCTTTCTGGAGTCATATATCACCTGTGTAACATTTTATAGTAGTTTTAAGTTTAAATTTGAAATAAATTTTATGTCTGTTTTCCATACTTTTTCCAGGTATCTAACTCGTTGGACGACCTATATTTTGAGTCCACTTAATCATTGACTCTTTTATTAAATAGAATTCGAAATCCCTTTTTAATAATAATTTGTAAAGTTTCGAAATGCTCTTTGTTTTGATGTTCTTTCAACAGTTGATCTAGTTCATTTTCCTGTCTTTCAAATCCAAATAATTTTTGGTCCATTTTGTACCTTTCTTTAATTGACGCCAGGGGAACCAGTTTAATTTATGTCCTTCAGTTTTTAACTCTTCTATTGACTTTATTTTTGCATTGTCTCTTTCCCATTTTAATATATACTGGTAAGTCAATAACTTTCCTTGTTCGTTCTTTGGGGGATGTCTAAGTTGGGAGTTTTATATAATATTTCTGTTTTATTTTGGAGCCAGATCTTTAATAAAGTTTTCCAGATGCAATGATTATTAAAATCTTTGTTCACTGCTAATTTATTATAGCATAGGTAACCATGCCATCCAAATCTGTTATCACTTTCTTCCAAATCTTTTAAACTAGATTTCTCTAGTATAATCCAATCTTTAATCCAATCTAAACAACATACAGTCTTAATAATACGTCTTTACAAAGACAGCACTTCCAGCCCTCCTTGCTTATTTGCATCCTGTAATACTTTAAATCTTATTCTTGGTTTTTTGCCTAGCCAAATAAATTTCTGAAGCTCATTTTCCCATTCTTTAAATACTCTCCCATTTCCAATTATTGGTTGGTTTTTGGAAAAGAAACGTAAGTTTAGGTAATAGAGACATTTTAAAAGCATTAATTCTTCCTAGAAACAATTAATTTACTCCATTTTTCCACGTCCCTTCTGATATCAATAGTAGGGGTGTGTAGCTCCTGTCAAAATTGATTGATGACCTGTCAAAATTGATTGATTGATGACCTGTCAAAAATGACTGACACTTATCAATCTCCCTCCCCGAAAGTACTAGGGCTGGACATCCGGAATGGGCCGTGTCCCCTCCCCACCCACATGGTCCAAGCTGCCCAATGGGGCGATTTCTAAACCGGGTTCTAATTGGGCCCCAGCGGAGTCATGTGACCCCCTCGGATCCACGCGGCCAATCAGGGGCGATTTCCAATTCGTGCTGCCATTGGTCCAGCGGGGTTGTGTGACCCCTCTAATAGCCTCCCCACCACCCTCGACCAATAGGGACGGATTTCTACCCCTCAGAATCACGTGTGTCAAACCGGCCAATAGGAAGATGCCCTTAGAGATATCTGATAAGAAGCGGCCATTTTTGCATGCCCGGACAAGTCCTGCAGAGACAACATGGAGGCACCAAGCACCCCTCATTCATGCATTCTCTTCTCTGGCTGTGTGTGTGGGGGGGCCCTCTTAAATGGTACAATTCTTGATGTATGTATTTGTTATTTTTATTTGTGACTGCACATCAGTTCATATAGTTGTGGGGTGGGGGCCTCTTCAAAATGGTACAATCCTGATGTATGTATTTGTTATTTTTATTTGTGACTGTACAGCAGTTCATACAGTTGTGGGGTGGGGCCTCTTTTTAAATGGTACAATCTCTGATGTATGTATTTGTTATTTTTTTTTTGTGACTGCACATCAATTCATATAAGTTGTGAACTCACTGCTACAGTGAAGTGTATAAAAACAAAAACAGTTCAAATACTTGTATATTTTTTATTTAGAATTGCAGCAAAAACATTTAAACCAGGAAGAAAAAGCGGTATGTTATAAAATTTTTTAAAAAGGCTGCAAGACTTTTCTTGACATACTGAGTTGCAGGTTGTCTGTGTTGTTCAAACATCATGAAAAGCCCATCTTCCTACAAAAAGAAAAAGAACATTAAGTACTGTACACTAATGTGTTTCTTTACACTTTACACAAATAGAGTTACCTTTTTGTGGTTCTGTGTGGTCCATTCTCCATGTTTTTTTTTATCAAACATTCTGCATAATACTGTGAAAGAGCTTGCAGCACTTGGTCTTGCAAAGGGTTGGCTCTGCATTAAAGTCTTAGTAAGAAATCCAGCAAACCCCAAAATAGTCATAATTCTTCACCAGTTGGTCTGTCCATCTTCAAATGTTGTCTCCAACACTAACTGAAAAGTGTGCTTGGCAGTTTCAACTTAATCTATTTGAAGGGAATTGAATTTTTCTTCCATTTCATTTTGAACCCTAGAAGAAATTTGTTGTAAAAATAAATATTCCTTTTGAAGGTGCTTTGGGGGTGAGTCTCCACACACCATACTCAAATAACATTCAAGGAGACGGTATGTTTGCTCCTCCATGTTCTCTTGAGGATGTTTCTAAAAGAGACCACTCTCACACACAGAGCATGCGCATGATCCTTTGTTTCGCAGGACAACTTGGGCAGGTCTCAGCATGCCTCTCTACAGTCTGTCTGTTCAAGCTAGTATGCTCATGCATCGTTCTGTTCCCCTCTGTGTTCAGGCTACCCATGTTTATTTTATCTCCAGATTCAATGAAGCATGATATTTCACTCATCAATTCTCATTTTTGGTTGTTCTTTCTGACAATGGTGCATAATGCATATTTTTGTTGAAAACTACAGACATTGACACAATTTGCCATGTCATCTGAACAAGCAGGTAAAAGTGTTATTTTTCTTTTTTAAGAGTGCTGTTAATTCCCAAAGTTGTGCCCCTGCTAAACTAAGCAAAGGCATGCTATATTTTTTCCCTTCAGGACCTAGGCTCAGAAAGGTCTGGAAAAAAAAGCATGGAACCTGAAGACTCTGATTTTGGTAAATCAGAAACTTGTGTTTATTGGTGTGGGGTGGTTAAGGGTGTACTGCCAAAAGCATAAGAGTTTACTAATATGGCTCTTGCTGTTGCAGTGGCCATCGCAGAGCATAAGCCTTCTCCCAAGCATACAGCTGAAAAGAAAAAGAAGGCAACTGGTGAGTATGGCTATCATAAGCCTGTTTTGGAGGGTAAAAAAGTTTAATAAATGACGAGAGAGATGGAGGAGGTTCAATTACTGATGCCTGGGTTTTTCCTCTGTTTTAGACAACAGTGAATAATCAGCTCACAAGAGGCAATGACCTGAATCCTCAACCTCTACAATTGATCAATGTGTAAAAATGGTTGAACAGGATATATTACAGTATCGGCAATTATATGTGTGTGTACTCAGCAGTTGCTGAGTAGACTTAAAACATCATGCTAGCAGTCGCACAGCTCTGCACAAAATTGAGGATAGTTTACAATGCGAGGTGCCTGCTTTTGATGATACTTCTGATACTATTAAAAGCCAGTCTGAGGCTACTGGTTCCTATTGGTGTGCCTTTTGAAAATGTGCAAGTAGGTGGGGGCAGTCCTCATTTTCAATCTCCAAAAAGTCAGGAAACGAAAAAAGAAAACCTATTCAATGAAAGGAATTACTGGAGAAAAAGGGCTATTAAAATAATAAACAGAGCAAAAAAATATTCTCTCTGTTTACTATTTTAGATAGCCTTTCCTCCAGTAATTCCTTTCAATAAATAGGTTTCCTTTTTTCAGTTTCCTACTTTTTGGAGATTGAAAATGAGGACACTGTTCACCTTGCTTGCAGCAGTTTCAAAAGGCACACCAATGGGAAGCATATGAGTGGGACTCAGCTTTAAATAGTATCAGAAGTGTGTCCATATGAAAGCAGGCACCTGGGTGGTGAAGCACCTCCTGAATTTTGTGGGACTGCGAACTGTAGGCATGATGTTAGTCTTTCTCAGCAACTGCTGAGTACACACACATAATTGCCGATACTGTAATATATACCTGTTCAACCATTTTTACACATTGATGCATTTGTAGAGGTTGAGGATTCAGTCATAGGTCTTATTAGAGCTGGATTATTCCACTATTATCTAAAACAGAGGAAAAACCCGGGCATCAGTAATTGAACCCCCCCCTCTCTCTTCATTTATTAAACTTTTTACCCCAAAACAGGCTTATAAAACCATACTCACCAGTTGCCTTTTTTTTTTAGCTGTGCTTGGGAGAAGGCTTAGTCCATGGCCACTGCAAAGCAAAGACCTATTAGTAAATTTTTTATGCTTTTGGCAGAACCCTTTAACCCCCCCCACCCAATAAACACAATTTCGATTTACCAAAATCAGAGTCTTCAGTTCCATGCTTTTTTTCCAGACCCCTTTTGAGCTAGGTCCTGAAGGGAAAAAAAAAAGCATGCCTTTTCTTAGTTTAGCAGGGGCAAACTTTGGGGATTAACAGACCCTTAAAAAGAAAATAAACTTTTTCCTGTTTTTCAGATGCATGGCAAATTTTGTCTTTTTCCCGGAAGTCTTCAACAAAAATATGCATTATCACCATTGTCAGAAAGAAAACCAAAAATGAGAATTGATTAGGAGAAAATCATCTTATTAATTGGAGATAAAATAAAAAGGGTCCTGAACACAGAAGGGGAAAAAGAAATGCATGGCTGCTCTTGGGGCTGTAGAGAGGCATGCTGAGACTGCCCAAGTTGTCCTGAAACAAAAGGGTATCGCATCTCTGTGGTTTAGAGGGTTCTTTTAGAAACATCCTCAAGGAACAAAGAAAAATACCTCTCTTTTAATGTTTTTTGGTATGGTGTGTGGAACACCCCCCAAACACCCTTTAAAAAGAAATTTATTTTTCAACAAATTTCTTCAGGGTTCAAAATGAAATGGAAGAAAATTCAATTCCCTTCAAATAAAATTATTGAAACTGCCAAGCCCCTTTTCAGTTATGGGAAACAACTTTGAAGATGGACAGAACAACTGGGAAGAATTATAAATATTTTGGGGTTTCTGGATTTTACTAAGACTTTAATGAAATGGAAACCCTTTTCAAGACCAAGGCTGCAAGTCTTTCACAGTATTATGCAGAATGTTTTATAAAAAAAACATGGAAATGGGCAAAAAACCCCAAAAAGGGGAAATCAAAAGGGAAAGCACATTTTTC
>CAOKZL010004858.1:0-16384 GCA_948472985.1 Iguana delicatissima | reverse complement strand
ACAATTCCAAAGGGCTTTGCCAGTTGAAGAATGGAGAGCAGAATTAAAGGCAAATTCAGCAAAAGGGAGCAAGAGAGGACCAATCACTGGTTGCAATTCACAAAGCAGCATAAATTTTGTTCAAGAGAAAGAACTAGCTCAGATGTTCACATTCAGTCCTGTGGATGATAGGCATGCCAAGTTTTCGATCAAAAATTTCTTTAGAGCAGCCAGAGTCCCTGATGGTTCATAGGGATAAATTTTAGTTTGGGGAGCTTTGTACCATCAGTCAATTTCAGTTTACAGTCACTTCTGTGAGGCAATTTGTCAATTCTCCTTCTCCTGGAATGCCTTTTGCAAATCATGGTAGTGTGAGCCTACCCCAAGTAGCTCTTCAGGGGTTAATGAAATTGTTGGAGACTGAGTGTTTTCTTTGGGCTTCAGGTTCTGTTCCTACAGCCCCTCTGAATGCCCAGTAGTCCAGTCAATATCAGGGATCACGTTTACGAGCCAGTTGATTCCAGAATATTTTAAAATGCACAGAAAGACACCAAAAAGCACATTTCGCCCCTGATAATTGCTCACTCCAGCTGGGGATGGCAGGAGTAATTTGTTTTACTGTCTCCTGCCATTGCACTCTGCCGTCCATTTGGGTTACGTTGGCCTTCCAGGGTTGAAATTCTCACCACTAGCTCACGAGCCAAAGCAGGGCTGTATAAACTTTTAGAGCAGCTCCAGTCAGTCAGTCCCCTGCAATTTTGTACCTCATCCTTCCCCAAAGGCACACTGTTGTAATGCATGGTTAGATTTACAATTACTCACATCGAGGAGTTTGGGAGAGTCACTTTGTCACATTCGCTGTCTGAATCTGCAGGAGGTGCTAGGCAGATTTGCAGGTTCCAGAGTGTCCCTGCATTGTTTGGGCTTGTTAGTCGGCTTTGGGTTTGGGTTGTGGAGTACTCTTGGTGCTGGGTGGTCAACCTTCGCGTTTGTTTCAGGGACAGATGTTGAAATAGCACTTGGCCTAGGACAGAACCCTGCTACATCCCATTAGTCACTTCTAACCAGGACAAAGAGGCAGGGGTACCACAGCACCCTTCAGTTTGGCTTGGTCAACCAGTTACAAATCTCGATGGAACAGTGGCATTGTCTGACCCAGATTTTACTCAGCTTGTTTGCAAGAAAATTAGGGGACCTTATTAAAGGCCTTAAATGAAGTCAGCATAATTGCTATATTCACAGCATTCTCTTTCATCTACCGGAAGCCTTTTTTTAAAGATAAATTTATTCAACATAATAGAAACAGAAGTTAAGTTTTATAATTTCATATATAAAAATCTCACATAAAATAAATAAAATGATAAAGAAATTATACAAGAAGGAAAAATAAATTCAATGATACTATTGTAAAATGAATATAAAGTCTTCTCCCTGAATAATACCACTAACATAAGGTGTATTAATTTAAATGTAACATTAGTATACATGATCTCCATTTATCCTTAAGCTTAGCATATTTCCAAAAACCTTCTCTTGATGGGTTTGCATTCAAAGCTTTGAAAAATTTGGGCTCTTTGATGGCATTTTCCATGCAAAAGGGTGCCTGGAGCATTGACCTGAGGAGTGATCTGCATGACGCACTCACAATGACGCAATGCTCCAGGGTAGGGCAGGGACCCAATTGTGCACCTTTTCATTTTTGGTAGAAAGCTGAAAAATGGCCTGCTGTCATTTTCGTCATTGTCCCAGGCCCCACACAGGCTACCTGGCTGTGCACAGAGCCTCTGCAGTCACACTTTGCGCTTCCTGCCCCTAGCACAGCCTGGGGTCCCCAGGCTGCACTGCGGAAGGAAGAGGCAGGGCTCTCGCGCAAGCAGGTCACATGCCAGCCGAAACACCCGACGCGAGCCTCTTGCTGGAGGGCTGCTCACACAATCTCCACCACCCCAGCGCCAGAAGAAGGTAAAGGTGTGGAAAGGGCCTGAGATACCCTCTATTTTCACCTGAGAATAAGTTAAACCGCTTTTCCCTCCTAGAACTGCTATCAATAGTAACTGCCGACATATGAATAATTTCATATACCTCGTAAGTGTCATTCAAACCATTTATGTTACAGAACGTCATAGCAATCTTTGAGTAGTGTAGCGGATGTAAATGATTACTTAACTTTCAATACCGGATTTGACAGGCAACATACTGTTCTGAACAGTAAAAATCTAAATATTTTAATATTAAAGCATGTAAATGTATAATGCTAAAAAACTGTATATTATGTTCTTTTGAAATATAACTGTACCTGCAGTCCATTCAGACTTAATAACTCCACCCTTTAATTGATCTCTCATTATCTGAGTTAGAATGTCACAGTTTTTCATATCAAGCAAGTTTTATAGGCCATTCCCTTTGTTTCAGGTATATTGTCAAGCTTCCAATACTTTGCATATATTATCCTCTATGAAGTCATCACATACAGAAAGATAGTACCAGTAGTTCTTTATCAGAATTTGTTCTGTTTCTGGCAAATACATGTTCCTATAGTTTCAGGCTGAGACTGGAAAGTACGATGTTTAAGATTTCGGATATTGCTTTATATAATAGGATGTTTTTAAACACGTAGGTCTAAAAATGTTTTCATTCTCATCATCACATTTCCAACATTTATTATCTGATGATTTATACATTTTCTGTAATATCAAGGAGTTTAGGTCCACCTGTAAAACATTTTCAGATAATTTTCCTTCAAATTTTGCAGACAGTGAATTTTGGGTCCTTTGCCCAGCTCTTGTTCCAAATCTTCCAATTAAATTTCTCTTCCAATGTGTCCTATTTTATCATCACATCCTTAATAGTTTCTATTTAGTTCATGACCCAGGATAAATTTGTAATCTGTGAGGTCTAATGAATGGGCTTTCAGATATTACGCAATCTCAAGCTTTTTTTTCATGAATATTCTGGAATCCTTCTAATTTAAAGTCCATTTTATATCGTTCTGTGCATATATAAACTTGGCAAGGGAATCCCCTCTAATGTCTTGTGATTTCAGTTTAAAGTTTTCTTCTTCAATTAAAACATCTTTGTAATGAAGCCATTTTTCATGTTGAGTTTTCCACCTGTCAAAGAACACTTTATGGCAGGATTGTGGGATTCTTTTTATTAATCTTACTTTTAAATTTTAACCAAATATTCATAAGGATCTTCTTATGTGATGATTAAGAAACTTTGTTGATCTTGGCCATCCCATCAGAGGGTAGGCATGCCACCCCAACGTTAAATTCGATCCTTCAACCTTCAAAATTCCTTTTATTTCTCAAAGCCAACTGCAATTCACGTCAGCCTATTCCATAATACCAAACTTTTTAACTTGTATCAAAAAAATACTTGTAATGTTTTTGTGTTTTATTGTTACTACAAGCTGTTTTAAGAGAGTTTGCCCATAAGATGGGTATAAGTATTCAGAAGTAAATAAGTACACATGTTGTAGGGTTTTAATACTCCTTTTAATGGATTTTTACTGGATTCAAGAGAACTCTGCTATGGCAAAATCCAAAATCCAACATAAAGCTTACTTCTAAAAGGCATCAAGATTTTTATAACTGCCTGTGTAATTCGTTAGCATCGTTGCAAAATTTGGTAAAGCAGATGATTTCTCTCTGAATCTTGCCAGTGACTGATTTTGGACTTCAAAAGTGTTCAGTGTGTTTAGTGAAAGTAATTTTCATATTAATAATTCATTACATCCGCTCTTCAGACCCAAAATAGCTTTTCCAAGGGAGGCATGCAAGATTGAAATAAAAATATATAAATAACTTCAATAAAAACATTGCAAAAAGAGTTAAATACATACTTGAGGACTACTGAGAAGGAAGGGCCACGGCACACTTTTCTTTTGTCTGCAGAATTGAAATTAATAGGGCCATCAGGGGCTCCCCTCATCCACCAATCTGTTTGGATCTTGATGTGGACAAGCAAGTAGGGGCTATGAGACTGAATCAGGCTCTGGTAGGTTTGAGGGATACTAATGGTCCTTCAGATACTCTGGCTCAAACAGAGATTCTACTCGTTTAAAAATAAGTTCAGCATCAGAAATAAATACACAGCCCAGGTAATACTATTAGAATCCTAGCTGACTGCATTCTGTACCATTTACATGTTCTGATTTTTCTTTTAAGGAAACCATACACAGAACACATTAGACTAGTTTAATCTCAGGTGCAAGCAGCTGATGTGTAACTGAGGGTAAATCTAATATTTTTCAGGTAGGTTTATAGTTGAAAAACCAGCCAAAGCCTATATACACCTCTACAGACAGTACCAGTTCCAGAAACAACCCCTAGGTGTTACATATGGCTTTTCAGAGGAATGTAATCCTGTCTAAAACCAGTTACAAGTGGATCCAGACTGGAGTCTTTCCAACCAAGAGCAGTTTAGTTTGTCTGGTTCCCCGATCAATCATACACTGCACTATTGAGGTTTTATCTTTTCTTTTCAAAAACTGGTTTCATATACACATAGTGTATCAGCCAAATGATCTCTCACAGTAGTTTTTGTGAACTGAAAGTCCTGTGGGTCAAGACGGAAATACAGAAATAACCCAAAGACCATGAGGCCTAGAGGTTCTTTGCTATCATCTTGGCCACGTCCATCTCTCCAAAAGTAAAACAGAGCAGTGACTGCAATGCCTCAAAGTCCAAAAGAGAGAGCAGCAGCCCAGCCAATCAGCAGCCCCAAATTAGTCCTGGAAGAGAGTTATATTCTTTATTTTTCATTCATCCCCTGGGTAACTAAACACTTCTGCCAGTGCAAACAAAAGGCAGTTTCCCATCCCAAATCCAGCTTAGAAGTGCATTGAAGTAATTATTGTCCCAAAATTTCTGAAATAAAGCAAAATAATAGAAAGAAGGGGTGAATTTCGAATTCTTTGCCATTTGACTCAAGTGTTCTGTTTTTCAAAAACCAGGGTGCTCATAATTATTCTCTCTTGGATATCTGTTCAGACAGTCTGCCACTATCGTAATGAGCACAAGAGTGCCCAGTGACTGCAGCACTCCTTGTGAAGTATGAATGTGCCCAGGCAGAGTAGGTTTGAAAAAGACATTCCTCTTGCACAAAACAACTGCTAATCCCATGAAAAAGCATTTCATAGGCTGAGTTATATACTGCTGTTAAATATTCCATTTGAAAAGATTTCTTCCATGAATATATATTGCGGTGTTCAGATATCCCAGCTCTGTGACCAGAGGTTTTTGTCTGTTTCAGGGCTTCAGAAACTTCCTTCAGTCCTATTGTTCCTGCCTCACTCAGCTACCATGTTCAGTCTGCTTAGTATATTAGCATGTAATATTTGTATTCACAGTTAAATCTGGAATAGGTTCCTTGAACGCGTGCCACCAGCACTTTGTCAGCAGAATGCATGCTAACTGTAAGTTTGCAGTTGTGCAGGCAATATAGTTTTATTTCAAGATGTCATTTTTGACGCCACAACACCTCCCAACAGAAATGTTGCCATTGCATGTATCTGTACAACTATGCTGGAGACTTGTATGAATCTGTGTGTTTTACATAGTTGTTAACCTAATCTTGTCTTGCTGAGGACAGAGAAAGAAAATGAAAGGAAAGCTGTCCCTGTTCCTCAAATCAGCCATCAGGGTAAATTGCGAAAAGTACCCTTCCTATAGTAGTAACTGTTCAGTGTTGAATATCTGCCAGTATGTAAGGAGAATCAGCCACCCATGTCAGGCTGAGTGATTGCCAGACCCAAAGGCACTTTCGTACGCTTCCCAAATGTAGGGTGATTCATTTGTATCCAAGTACTGAAAACGCGGCTCTCTGGAAACTCTATGCTTTTGGTTCATTTTGTCTTAGAGAACATGTTGATCAATGGGGTTTCTCCTGACTCAAAAATCACAGGACCCTGGGTGCCAACACTAAATTGGTCTCAAACTAGGAGTTCTGTTTTCTTTCCATTTTTGTCAATCAGAATAGGTTTCTCTTGCCTCCTGGGCTTAAGAACTTTTGTTTAATATCTTTGCCAATCATATGGCACTAGGCTTTGTCTTGCTCTAATGAAGCTGAAACTTGAACTCTGGAGTTACCTGAATTATCTTGATCCCTTCTGGGCTCCAGTTGGAGCCAGGAGTCTGATTTGCCTCTGTTCTCTCCTAAGCTATGTTCAGGTGGGACAAAACTTTGTTTGCTTGTCCTGCTTCTTTTCACTTTTTCATCAGAAGAGAGCACTCTCAGCAGCTCTTCAAGAAATCTACTCTCTGTTATTGATGGAATCTATTTTTAATGGCAGTGCTTCCTTAGCACAACTCCAGACTGTGGATTTTGAGTTTGTCTACTGAGATATCACCCACAGAATTACTTAAGCACTTCTACAGATGTGTATGCTCTGCACATTCACAAGTTGATCTGTGTATTCTGCTAGTCGGACCAGGTAAATGGAAACTATTATTTTTCCTTTATTCTTAGAATAATCTAATGCCCAACTACACGGGATATATACATGAATTAACATTAGCAGATGTTTTTCCATGTGGATATATTCACCAAACATTTTATTTATATCACCTTTTTCTCAAGAACTGTAGCATACAGAATAAAAAGAGATTCCAGTAAAATCTCATAAAAACGTGCAAAAAATTAAGATTAAAATAATACTAACTCTCTGTAGAATTAAAACCATATAAAATTTCAGTATAAAAAGCTGGACAGCACTGGTCCTGGCCTTCCCTTGCCATGACTCCTTTCTGTTGCCATGCATATCAACTTGAGATTTAACATCCTATAGTTGGTATCAAATATTTTATTTAAAATCCCCATCAAAGGTCTTTCAGATTGGGAGAGAAAGGAGAAATAAGTAAATGCAGGGACTCCTTTCAGAGGCACTGCAAGGGAGGGAAAACTTTTCTCCCTGCCTCTTCCTGCCCAGTTCGGGGGCTGGACTGAAAGCAGTTTGCAGGTCCTCAGCTGAAGCCAACCAGCCAGCCAGCCAGCCAGCCAGGAGCTCACCTTTGCTTTTTCTCTCCCTTCCTGTCCTCTTTCCAGCCATCCCATCAATCAGAAATGTGAAACACCTCCTTCCTTGCCTTCTTCACCAGGAAAAGGAGGAAACTGAGAGGAGCCTGCAAGGCCAAGAATCTGCTAACAGTTTCTGTGTATGAATTGCCCAAGTACATTTGTTTAGGATTGGAATATTAGTGCTGTGTTAGTAATAACCTTTCTGCTTCTTCCTTATCTTTTCCTTTTCCTTCTCCTCCCTCCCCATTTTCTTTTCTCATTATTATTATTTTCTCATGGAGCACATTAGAATTTATTTGTTATGTATCCCAATCCTGTGAATGTTTAATTAGAAGTAAGCCCCAGTGCAGCTGTAAAGACTGTAACCTACATGAAAAGTCACTGCTTGTGTATCTGTCATATTGAGTTGTGGATCAGGAACATGAAAATCTCATAAGACTGTAGTCCTCAGTTTTTTTATTTTATCCACTTTTTTTTTATGAGCTGATGGCCCATTTATTTTCCTAGTAAAGAGTGTTTTAGTTCATAAGCTTTTGAATGTTGTAGAAAGAATAAATGCATTCAAGTATTGGTTTCCTTGTCTTTTTTTTGTTCGTGTGTGTGGATTCTTTCTTTTAAGAGGTATAGTTTACAAACCATTAGATTCACTGCATGAATCATTAATAATGAGTCATAAATATATTTTGTTGCTGCTGAATATTTTTTGATCTGTTTAATTAACTTTTAAGTCAAAAGTGATTTTCTTTTTTTATTGTAACTTGTTAGCATGTTAAGTATAAATCCTATAATTTTGAAGAGAAACTGTAACACTACGACATAAAGGCCAACATTTTGTCATAGCTTTTCAGCCCCCTGTATTCTATTAATTTTGTAAACAGCTGCTTCTGTTATATTTATTGTGCATATTAATATTTACTGTTAAATGCTACAGTGCAGGTGGTTCTGTATATGAGGAAAAGCCATATACAGAACCACCTGCACTGTAGCATTTAAGCAGTTAAATATTAATATGCACAATAAATATAACAGAAGCACTGTTTACAAAATTAATAGAATACAGGGGGCTGAAAAGCTTCAAATGTAATAACAAATGTTCACCTTATGTCGTAGTGTTACATTTTCTCTTCAAAATTCTGGGAACTATACTTAACATGCTAACAAGTTACAATAAAAAGAAAATCACTTTTGACTTAAAAGTTAATTAAACAGATCAAAAATCTGGCAGCAACAAATATATTTATGACTCATTATTAATGATTCATGCAGTGAATCTAATGGTTTGTAAACTATACCTCTTAAAAGAAAGAATCCACACACACAACAAAAAAAGACAAGGAAACCAATACTTGAATGCATTTATTCTTCTACAACATTAAAAGCTTATGAACTAAAACACTCTTACTAGGAATCAATGGCTATCCACTCATAAAAAAAAAGGGATAAAATAAAAAAACTAGAGGACTACAGTCTTATGCAATTTTGGCATGTTTATGATCCACAACTGCAATATGACAGATACACAAGCAGTGACTTTTCATGTAGGTTACAGTCTTACAGCTGCACTGAATTCAGTGGGGCTCTACTCTCAATTAAACATTCACAGGATTGGGATAACAAATAAATTCTAATGCTTCTCTATGAGAAAATAATAATAATGAGAGAAAAAGAATGGGGAGGAGAAGGAAAAAGGAAAAGATTGCAGGGAAGAAGCAGAAAGGTTATTACTAACACAGCACTAATATTCCAATCCTAAACAAATGTACTTGGCAATTCATACACAGAAACTGTTAGCAGATTCTACCACCTTCACAGCCATAAGCTTGTCTCAGTTTCCTCCTTTTCCTGGTGAAGAAGGCAAGGAAGGAGTGCTTCAGCATTTCTGATTGATGGGATGGCTGGAAAGAGGACAGGAAGGGAGAGAAAAGCAAAGGTAGACTGCCTGGCTGGTGGCTGGCTTGCTGGTTGGCTTGGCTGGACCTGCAAACTGCTTTCTTCAGTCCAGCCCCTGAACTGGCAGGAAGAAGCAGGAGAAAAGTTTTCCCTCCCTTCCAGTGCCTCTGAAAGAAGTGTGCATTTACTTATTTCTCCTTTCTCTCCCAATCTGAAGACCTTTGATGGGGATTTTAAATAAATATTTGATGCGCTCTAGGATGTTAAATCTCAAGTTAAGTCTTGGGTGTCCATGGCAACAAAAGATATTTAAAGGGGGTCCATGGTAAAAAGAAAAGGCTAAGAACCACTGCTGTCCAGCTTTTAAACCACCCAAATTTTATATGGTTTTACTTGACAGAGAGTTTAGTATTATTTTAATCTTAATTTTTTGCACGTTTTTATGAGATTTTACTGGAATCTCTTTTTTATTCTGTATGCTACAGTTCTTGAGAAAAAGGTGAGATATAAATAAAATGTTTAGGTGATTGTATCCACATGGAAAAACACTGCTAATGCTAATTCATGTATATCTGCGTGTTTATTAGGGCATTCAGTTTATTTCTGAGAATTAAAGGAATCATAGTTTTCCATTACCTAGTACGCTCACAGAATACACAATATCAACTTGTGAATGTCCAGAGCATACACATCTGTCAAGATGCTTTTAATTCTGTCAGTAATGTCAGTAGACAGACTGGAAACCCACAGTCTGGAGTATGCTAAGGAAGCACTCCATTAAAAATAGATCCATGGATCACAGAGAGTACATTTCTTGAAGAGCTGCTGAGAGAGTGCTCTCTTCTAATAGAAAAGTAAAAAGCAGAGCAAGACAAGCAAACAAAGTTTTGTCCACCTGAACCATGACTTTAAGGAGAGAAACAGACAGACGGATTCCCTGGCTAAAAACCTGACTGGAGCCCAGAAAGAGATAGATAATTCAGGGACTGAGAGTTTCAAGTTTCAGCTTCATTAGAGCAAGACAAAGCCTAGTCCATGATTGCAGCGGTATTTAAACAAGAGTTCTTTAAGCCCAGGAGGCAAGAAACCTCTTTCTAGAGACCAAGGCAATTTGACAAAAATGGGAAGCAACAAACAGACTCCTAGTTTAGAACCAATTTAGTGTTGCACACCAGGGTCTTGTATGTGATTTTGAGTGGGAAAACCCCATTTAGATCAGACATGTTCTCTAAGACAAATGAACCAAAGATCCTAGATGCCCAACTAGGTTTCCAGAGAGCCACGGTTTCAGTAACGTGTGAAATCAATCACCCTACATTTGGGTGACAAAGTGCTTGGTTGGCATCACTCACCTGACATGGGTGGCTGATTACTCCTTACATACTGGCAGTATTCAACACTGAACAGTTACTGTATAGGAATGGTACTTTCTCATTTTCCCTGATGGCTGATTTGAGGAACAGGGACAGCTTTCCTTTCATTTTCTTTCTCTGTCCTCAGCAAGACAAGATTCCAGTTTAGCCATCAACCTTGTGTAAAACACACAGATTCATACAAGTCTCAGCAGCATAGTTGTACAGATACGTGCAATGGCAACATTTCTGTTGGGAGGTGTTTGTCACGTCAAAAATGACATCTTTGAAATAAAACTTATTGCCTGCACAACTGCAAACTTACAGTTAGCATGCATCTACTAACAAGAAGTGCTGCTGGTGGCACGCGTTCCAGAGAAATCTCTTATTCCAGTTTAACTGTGAATACAGATATTACATGTCTAATATACTTAAGCAGGACTAAAGGAACATCAGTAGCTGAGTAAAGCAGGAACAATAAGGACTGAAGGAAAGTTCTGAAGCCCTGAAACAGACAAGATCTTGGTCACAGAGCTGGGATATCTGAACACCGCAATCTCTGTCCCCGTGGAAGAAATCTTTTCAAATGGAATATTTAACAGCATATATAACTCAGCCTATGAAATGCTTCAAGTGGATTAACAAGTGCTTTTGTGCAAGAAGGAATGTCTTTTTCAAACCTTACCTCTGCCTGGGCACATTCATACTTCACAAGGAGTGCTGCAAGTTCACTACGGGCTGTTTCTGCTGCATTACGATAGAGACAGTGGAGAGCTGTTCTCGAGCGACAGGAATATCCAAGAGTAAGAATCATGAGCACCCTGGTTTTTGAAAAACAGAACACTTAGAGTCAATGGCAAAGAATTCAAATTCACCCCTTCTTTCTATTATTTTGCTTAGTTTCAGAAATTTTAGGAGACAATAATTACTTAGATGCACTTCTAAGCTGATTTTGGGATGGAAACTGCCTTGCTTGCACTGGCGGATAACTTGTACCAGGGTATGAATGGAAGAATAGAAACAATATAACTCTATTTCTTTCCCAGGACTAATTTGGGGCTCTTGATACCACTGACTGTGCTCTCTCTTTTGGACTTTGAGGCATTGTCATCACTGCTCTGTTTACTTTTGGAGAGATGGACATAAAGAATGATAGCAAAGAATTTCTGTTCCACCTCATGGTCTTTGGGTTATTTCTGTATTCCATCTTGACCCTACGGACTTTTCAGTTCACAAAACTACTGTGAGAGATCATTTGGGCTAAGATATCATCAGTATGTGTATATGAAACCAGTTTTCGAAGGAAACGGTGGAAACCTCAAATGCATGTCTGAAGGCAGATGTATGATTGATAAGGGGAGCCAAACAAGACTGAACTGCTCTTGGTTGGAAAGACTGCCAAGTCCTGTATTTGACTTTTGTAACTGGTTTTAGACAGGATTACATTCCTCCTGAAAAGCCATATGTATAGCCTAGGGGTTCTTCTGGACTTGGTACTGTCTGTAGAGGTGTATATAGGCTTTGGCTGGTTTTTCAACTATAAACCTACCTGAAAAATATAGATTTACCCTCAGTTACACATCAGTGCTGTTTGCACCTAGATTAGACTATTCTAATGTGTTCTGTGTATGGTTTCCTTAAAAGAAAAATCAGAACATGTAAATGGTACAGAATGCAGTCACTAGGATTCTAAATCATATTACCTGGGCTGTGTATTTATTTCTGAGTGATAGTGCTGAACTTTTATTTTTAAAGCATTGAATCTCTGTTTGAGACCAAGCTATCTGAAGGACCATTAGTATCCTTGCAAACCTGCCCAGACCCTGAATCAGTCTCATAGCCCCTACTTCCTTGTCCACATCAAGATCCAAAGATATTGGTGAATACCAGGGAGCAAACTTTTCCCTGATGGCCCTATTAACATTGAATTCTGCAGACAAAGAAAAGTGTGCATGGCCTCATCTGACCCTCCTTCTCAGTAGTCCTCAAGTATGTATTTAACTCTTTTTGCAATATTTTATTGAAGTTTATTTATATTGTTTTTATTTGATCTTTGCATGCCTCCTTGGAAAGACTATTGGTCTGAAGAACGGGGTGTTAATGAATTATTAATATGCCGAATTTCCTTTTCACTAAACACACTGAACACTTTTGAAGTCCAAATGAGTCACTGGCAAGATTCAGAGAGAGAGAATCATCTGCTTTACCAAATTTTGCAACGATGTACGAATTACACAGGCAGTTATAAAAATCTTGATGCCTTTTAGAAATGCTTCATTTTGGATTTTCCCATCACAGAGTTCTCGAATCTGATAAAAATCCATTAAAAGGGTGTTTAAAACCCTACGCTATACTGTACTTATTTACTTCTGAATACTTATACCATCTTATAGGGGCAAAAACTCTCTTAAAACAGCTTGTATAACAATAAAACACAAAAACATTACAAGTATTTTTTGATACAAGTTAAAAGTTTGGTATTATGCAAATAGGCTAACATGGATTGCAGATTGGCTTTGAGAAATGAAAGGAATTTGAAGGTTGAAGGATCGAATTTAACGTTTGGGTGGCATGCCTACCTCTGATATGGGATGGCCAAGATCGACAAAGATTTTCTTAATCATCACATAAGAAGATCTTATGAATATTTGGTTAAAATTTAAAAGTAAGATTAATAAAAGAATCCCCACAATGGGTGTCACCCCATGAAGTCTTCTTTGACAGGTGGAAAACTCAACATGAAAAATGGCTTCATTACAAAGATGTTTTAATTGAAGAAGAAAACTTTAAACTGAAATCACGAGAGACATTAGAGGGATTCCCTTGCCCAGAGTTTCTATATATGCAGTTAAAAGAACGATATAAAATGGACTTTAAATTAGAAGGATTCCAGAATATTCATGAAAAAAAGCTTAGAATTGCAATATCTGAAAAGCCCATTCATTTAACCTCACAGATTTACAAATTTATCCTGGGTCATGAACTAGAATCAGAAACTATTAAGGATGTGATGATAAAATGGGCCCAAAACATGGAAGAGAAATTTAATTGGAAGACTGGAATAAGAGCTGGCAAAGGACCCAAAATTCACTGTCTCAAAATTTGAAGGAAAATTATCTGAAAATGTTTTACAGGTGGCACTTAAACCCCTTCATATTACAGAAAATGTATAAATCATCAGATAATAAATGTTGGAAATGTCATAATGCAGATGAAACATTTTTCATAAGTGGTGGACCTACGTGTTAAGAAACATTGGGAGAATATATATAAAGCAATATCCGAAATCTTAAACATCAGTCTTCCACTCTCACCTGAACTTTTATTAAATATATTGCCAGAAACAGAACAAATTCTGATAAAGAACTACTGGTATATTGTTCTGTATGTGATAACTTCATCAAGGATAATATATGCAAAGTATTGGAAGACTGACAAATATACCTGAAACAGAGGAATGGCCTATAAAACTACTTGATATGAAGAACTGTGACATTCTAACTCAGATAATGAGAGATCAATTTAAAGATGAGTGTAAGTCTGAATGGACTCCAGTACAGTTGAATATTTGCAAAAGAACATAATATACAGTTTTAGCATTATACATTTACATGCTTTAATATTAAATATTTAGATTTTTCTGTTCAGAACAGTGTTGCCTGTCAAATGCGGTATTGAAAGTTAAGTAATCATTTACATCCGCTACACTACTCAAAGATTGCTATGACGTTCTGTTGACCAATATTGAATGGTTTGAATGACACTACAATATGCTATGAAATTATTTATATGTCGGCAGATTACTATTGATAGCAGTTACAAGTATAGGAGGGAAAAGGGTTAAAACTGTTGTTCAGGTGAAAATAGAGGTATCTCAGGCCCTTTCCACACCTTACCTTCTTCTGGCGCTGGGGTGTGGAGATTGTGTGAGCAGCCTCCAGCAAGAGGCTCTCGCGTCCGGGGTCCTTCGGCTCCACATGAGCTGCCTGCTTGCGCGAGAGCCCTGCCTCTTCCTTCCGCAGTGCAGCCTGGGAGTTTCCCAGGCTGTGCTGGGGCAGGAAGCGCGACTGGGGTGGCTCCAGAGGCTCTGCACACCAGGTAAGTGTGTGTGGGGCCTGGGAGCAATGCGCGAAATCGCACACGATTTTTGGCTTCTACCCAAAAATGAAAAGGTGCACAATCGGTGCCTACACCTGCAGACGTCGTTATTGCGAGTGCGTCATGCAGATCACTCCTCACAATCATGCAATGCTCCAGGCACCCTTTTGCATGGAAAATGCCATGCAAAAAGAGCCCAAATTTTTCAAAGCTTTGAATGCAAACCCATCAAGAGAAGGTTTTTGGAAATATGCTTATAAAGGTTAAGGATAAATGGAGATCAATGTATACTAATGTTACATTTAAATTAATACACCTTATGTTAGTGGTATTATTCAGGGAGAAGACTTTATATTCATTTACAATAAGTATCATTGAATTTATTTTTCTTCTTGTATAATTTCTTTATCATTTTATTTATTTTATGTCAATTTTTATATATGAAATTATTAGAACCATTCTGTTTGTATTATGTCTTATAAATTTATCTTTAAAAAAGGCTTGGTAGATGAAGAGAATGCTGTGAATATAGCATATGCTGACTTCATTAAGGCCTTTAATAGAATCCCCTTATTTTCTTGCAAACAAGCTAGTAAAATCTGGGCTAGACAATGCCACTGTTAGGTGGATTTGTAACTGGTTGACCAACCAAACTCAAAGGGTGCTCATCAATGCCTCCTCTTTGTCCTGGTTAGAAGTGACTAATGGGATGTCACAGGGTTCTGTCCTAGGCCAAGTGCTATTTCAACATCTTTATCAATCCTGGCTGAAACAAAGGCGACACCACCCAGCACCAAGATTACTCCACGCAAACCTGCAAACCCAAAGCCAACTAACAAGCCCAACAATAAAGGGACAGCTGCTGAACCTGCCAGAAATCTGCCTCACACCTCCTCAGATTCAGACAGCGAATGTGACGAGTGGACCTCTGCCGGCTAGCCGATGTGAGTAATTGTAAATCTAACCATGCGTTTACGACAGTGTCTTTAGTGGGGAAGGATGGTAAGATACAAATTTGCAGGGGACTGACTGACTCGGGCTGCTTAAAAGTTTATTACACCCTGCTTTGGCTCGTGAGCTAGTGGTAGAAATCCAACCCCTGCGAAAAGCCATCAAACTAACCCAAATGGACGGCAGTCCAATGGCAGGAGGACCAGTAAACAAATTACTCCTCCCATCCCCATTCGAGTGGGCAATTATGGGGGCAAAATGTGCTTTTTGGTGCCTACTTCTGTGCATTTTAAAAATGTTCTCGGAATTGACTGGCTCCATAAACATAATCCTGATATTGACTGGACTACTGGGGCATTAAGAGGGGCTGGAGAAACAGACCCTGAAGCCCAAGAATACTCGTCTCCCAACAATTTCATTAACCCCTGAAGAGCTACTTAAGATCCCTTCACACTACCATGATTTGCAAAAGGCATTTCAGGAGAAGGAAGTTGACAAATTGCCCCCTCACAGGGAGTTTGACTGTAAACTGAAATTGACTGATGGTACAAAGCTCCCCAAACTAAAAATTTATCCTATGAACCATCAGGAACTGGCTGCTCTGAAGAAATTTTTGATCAAAAACTTAGCAGTGCCTATCATCCACAGACTGATGGGCAAACTGAACGTGTTAACTAGTCTCTTGAACAAAATTTATGCTGCTTTGTGAATTCCAACCAGTCCAATTGGTCCTCCTTCTCCCTTTTGCTGAATTTGCCTTTAATTCTGCTCTCCATTCTTCAACTGGCAAAGCCCTTTTTGGAATTGTTTTCGGCACTAACCCGAGGCCATTCCCTCCTCTCCCTGTCTCCGTCCCAGACTCTCGCCACCTCCTGGCTTACATCTGCCTCTTCGGTATGGAACTCTGTTACGCATCCTCAAATCTGCTAGAAAGCCTCCAGAAAATGTTTTGCAGACAAACAAGCGCCTTCCTAACCCTGTTTACAATCCTGGTGATTTAGTGTACTTGTCATCCAAAAACATTTTTTTCTGCTGCTCCTTCTAAATGCTCTCCCAGCAATACTCTAGAGTTTACCAAGAAACTACATAAGCAG
>CAOKZL010004857.1:0-16384 GCA_948472985.1 Iguana delicatissima | reverse complement strand
AGAAGGCGCACACAACTACAGTAGGGTTGGCTAGAGTAAAATCCCACTTTTTCCCAACTAAACTTAAAACCTGCTTCTTCTGCTCTCCTCATCACCATCCTCCCAGTGCCAATGCTGCTAAAAACCTTGCAGTTAGAGGATAAGGAAAAAGAGGTGGTGGGGAAATATAAGAAGTATTAAAAGGAGCTTCTTTGTCAGAGATTTTATTACTGAAGAATTCCTGTAATTCAAGCAGTATGTACTTGCGTGCAGATATACAGGCTATACATGAAGAGGTATCCTTTTCCATAAAGCTCATGTTTCAGTGCAGATGCTCTTTCTCCTAAAGTTTATTCCCAAAGCTGTTTGTTGTATGGGTGGCTAAGAAAAGATGTTTTCAATAGCGAGGCCATCCATTTGTATCTTGGGACAGATGTTTATTTTAAAGTTTCCCCATATTCTTAAAACCACATCTTTTACATTATTATACATGTGTTTTCCAACATCAGGCAAACAAACAAAAAAAGGCTCTTCAGGAAGCCCACCCACCCCTTATATGATTTAGCAGGGAGTTTTCACAGCCTTCTGCAGGATGACGAATAGCATTAGCACAGCTTCCATACCCCACAGGCACGAGATCCCATCTGATCTTGGAAAACTAAGCAGGGTCAGCCCTGGTTAGTACTTGGATGGGAGACCACCAATGAATACAAAGCGCAATAGGCTGTATTTGAAAGCTGGCAAAACCACCTTGGAGTATTTCCTGAAATACTTAGAAATATGCCTAAGAAAACCCCATATAATTCATGGGGACTCCATGAGTTGACAGGTGACTTGAAGGATCTATGCACACAGCAGTGTTGGTGTCGTCTCATATAATATCAAAGTTGGATGCCCTGGAGATGTTCCAGCATTCATTGTGAAAGCTCTGATTGGAACAGTTTCTGTTTCCTCCACAGACTTTGGGGCATTTCTTTTTTTATTCCTTTGCTGGAAGATCATTGCCACAAGTGGTCATCTAGGGTGGTGTCTCTGAAGGGGTAGGCTTTCAAGATAGGAAACTGGTTTCCATTTCTCACCTGGGAACAAGGTGGTGAATAGTTCCCAGCGGCTTTTTTCAAGTGCAACTCTCATAACTTCCCAAGAGGAACAGCTCCTATCAGGTAACAACAGGAGCTGTTATCCAAAACATAACTCTTCCCGAAGCCCACTCTTAAGCAATAAAGGAGCCACTATTAGGTAAGCAATTGAGTTATGCTGACCTTATTTTGAAGAATAATCTGCAAGGCACCACATGAGTTTCAGAAATTGATGTAGTTTAACCACCCAGTGTTAATGAGAGAGGTGGCTCAGGCTAGATTTGGACACAGTCCTACTATATGTCGGAGATTTGGTTCAGATACTGGATATTTGCTTCCCTAGTATGTATAGCTGTATTGGTTTAACTTCGGTATCTGCAGAGGAAAACAGTGTGAAGATTGCTGGGTATATCTTCCTCCTTTTTCTGAGAGGTCCTTAGGACGGTAACAGTTATTGACAACCCTTTTTAACTACCCAACAGTTCTGTGAATGAGAACACTATTATTCCACATAGCTGCATCCTGTGGAATGCTGGTGTTTGAAGTTTGGTCTGAGGCAAATCTCTGGCTAGGAATTCTAAACACACTTCCCTCAATTACAAATCCCAGGATTGCCTAAACAGGACCATGCCACTAGTTAAAATAGAATAATAGCACTATAATTGTGTAATGTGAAATGGCCCTAGATGTATGCTACAGTTAAAATAATGGTTCCATTTCAACGACCAATCACTTTTCAACAGTCTTGGACTGAAGGAGGGTCTGTTGTCACCCCCCCCCCAGGTTCTCTACAGCAGGCAAATAGGATAGCTTATTTCTCAGTTTTAATATGGCTACCTGCATCTAAAGTGAAGTTGTAGCGGGACACAGAGGCAGGAGACCAAGAAGTTAGGAAAAAGAATTTTTATTTTTACAAAAGCGGCCGGGCTGCTTGGCTGGCCAATAGTGCCAAGAGCCCTGAATTCAGTTAACAGAATGATTTTATAGCATTTCTGGCACACAAAGACATTTCTCCTTGCCCCTCCTTCTCTCCTTCTAGGATTCACACCTTGCAAATGTTTTTTTCACTCTCTTTGTCCTTGAGTTGTTTATATTTTAGAAATAGGGAACAGGGCAAAACATACAACTCAGTACGCTAAGCTTTGACCTTGCTTCTAGTACAGGAAGACTCTACTAGTTCTGTTTAGCTGAGCACATAGCATTCTCTGTAATTCAGCAGAGCAGGCACACAGTTAAAGGATTTCTTCAAACATTTCTTATAAGCATGCCCAGGGTCCTGAGGCTATCCAACTGCACCCTCCTGCACAGTCCACTTCAAAGTGTGCTCACTGATGGAAATCTAATGCTTATTGAGCTGTTTCCCAGACTTGTGCCTGTGTTTGGGTGTAGGGTTAAATCCATTCTTTTAGTGCTAATTTTCATGTTAGGTTTGGCATTGAATTATTCTTTTAGCAGGCACAATGACAGTGGGGAGAATTAAGACAGGGACTGAAGTCCCTGGAAGTAGCTTGTTTTTTGTTTGTTTTTCTCACATCTTTCCTTTCTCAGCTGAAACCTCTCTTGTATCATTTTCTCTTTTGTGCCCCTCAGCACAAAAAGACACAGAGCTCTTCTTTTGCGAAGAACATAAGCTGCCATTAGCATCAATGGCAGCTTCTTTCTTGTGTTAGCTAAACTACAGATCCCACAGGAGGTTGAAAGGAGAATGATGGCAATGTAATCGACAAGAAGAAACAGCAGGAAATTATGAAAATTAAAATTATACTTGCAGCTGGAATAATGCATGCAAAATATTCGGAAAAAGTTGGGCGATCCCATCCACATAAGAATGGCTCGATAGGCTGGCTGAAATAGCAAAAATGGATTAATTAACAACTAGATCAAAAGGTCAAATGAATGAGAATTTTTTTTTAATCTGAATGGAAACCTTTGATTGACTATTTGAATGAAACAGAGGGTGAATTGATGACGAAAGGCTTTTAAGATATCAAAATATGATTTATTTCTATGTAGCATGAGTAGGATACTATGTAATATTAAATTATTTTCAATTGTTACTTTTTTTTTTTGCTAAAAGTGTTACGGTATTGTTTCGTTAGAGGCTTAAGGTGATTATAATCAATCAATTTTAGAGTTTAGCAAATTAACAAAATAAGATCTAGGCTAAGAAATACTAGTCACTAATGAAACAAAACATTTAATACGCATAATTAATATATATTCTATTAATATCAGAAGATTTAAGAATCTGTAATATTGTTAAGTAAAAACTATTTAGGCAAGAATTTGATAATATTATAGATTTAAATTCCTTATTGTTTTAGCATTTAAGAGATGAGACTTGTGGAAATTGCATAACATTATTAAAGTGTTTAGGATAAAATATAAGAGTAACAAAGCACTACTTGGAGGAAATGTAATTTTTTAAAAGAAGGTTAAGTATAATCAATATCTGAAGAGCTGTTTGCAGTAAGGGCAGGAACTGTTTAAATATATGTATTTTTTGTGTTGTGTTTGTTTTTGATTAATGACAGATTAGTGTTGAGTAGTATTAATATGTATTGTTTTGCGTTTGGTTAAAAAAACCCACCATTTGGGTCAACTTGGGCTTCTGCTTGCAGTTGGCCTTTTTTTTTTTATACTTAGATTTTATTGAGTATTTGGAAAAAAAAAAGAAAGAGAAAAATAAAAAAATAAACAGAAAAAAGCAACATAAAACGCATATTATACAATAAACATAGCAATAAATCAGGAAAAAAAAAAAACCCAACATGCCTCTGTAAACTAATCTGACAATTAGCAAATTAACAAAATAAGATCTAGGCTAAAGAAACAGTAGTAACTAATGGAAGAAAACATTTAATACACATAGTAAAATGTGGTTCCCTGCCCCAGGAATCAACTACTACAGGCTTTTATTTAAATCTTGAATCGTAACTCAAACTAAACATTGCTTGCTTATACTTTAATCTAGAATTCTATAACATCAAATATTTGAATTAATAAGAAGTATTCCTGTAGATACAAATAAATTTCTAAGATGGTTAATACTTCTACTACATAACTAAAAAGATTAATCATCTTACAATAGAATAGGATAGTTTTATTTATATATACATATACATACACACACACACACCATAATATAATGAATATATATATATATCTTATATTAAAGTTTGTGTAAAATATATACTGTATTTGCCAGTGTATAAATACAACACCCCATTTATATGCCAGCAAATACTATTTGTTGGCGTGTAAGATACACCCCATTTTCAAACAGCATTTTTCAGGGAAAAAAGTGAGTCTTATACACCAGCAAATAGGGTATATCTTATATTTTTGTTTATATGTGTGTGTGCATATATATGTATATATATAAAATATGTATGGCAGAATATTAAAAGGGCATTAAAACACAACAGCAAAGTAAAATCATCTATAATTTTTTTAAAACTCTTGCATGAGATCATATTATTTATTCAAAACAGTAGAAAATAAAACAGTGACAGCAAGTTTCAGACCCCAAAATCATCGTTTCACCCTCATTTTCCCTCCCTAAAAATAATCAATTATTCATTGCCAATTCTTTTTAAAAGCCTTTCCTGACAAAACTTTGAAAATTATTAGCTACTAGTGTATATACCCGGTGTTGCCTGGGAATTTTATTTCCTCATAGGTAATAACTTGTTAGAAGGATTTGAGATCCTGTGTCTCTTACTTCCCCAAAATCTTGTTCTCTCCATCCAATACCTGTAACTTTTCCCCATATTCCCCAATCGGGCACCGTATTTAGGGTTATTAACATTACAGAGGTTAGGTTCCTGAGGGGGTATGCACTGCCCTCCTCCTTGCTGCTAGGCCTTTTCTCCAGAGCATCCGCCCCATCCCTGTACCTGTAACTTTCCCCTACGTTCCCCAATCCAATCTGCATTCAGAGTTATTAACATATAGAGGCTGGGTCCCTCAGGAAGCCGCTGCTCTCTGCTGCTAGGCCTCGACTCCAGCTCAACTGGCCTATTCCTGAACCCTGGCCTCTCCCACGTTCCCCAATCCAATCTGCATTCAGAGTTATTAACATATAGAGGCTGGGTCCCTGAGGGGGGAATGCGCTGCCCTCCTCCTTGCTGCTAGGCCTCGACTCCAGCTCAACTGGCCTATTCCTGTACCTGTAACTTTTCCCCACATTCCCCAATCCAATCTGCATTCATAGTTATTAACATATAGAGGCCGGGTCCCTGAGGGGGAATGCGCTGCCCTCCTCCTTGCTGCTAGGCCTCGACTCCAGCTCAACTGGCCTATTCCTGTACGTGTAACTTTTCCCCACATTCCCCAATCCAATCTGCATCTCAGAGTTATTAACATATAGAGGCTGGGTCCCTGAGGGGGAATGCGCTGCCCTCCTCCTTGCTGCTAGGCCTCGACTCCAGCTCAACTGGCCTATTCCTGTACCTGTAACTTTTCCCCATATTCCCCAATCCAATCTGCATTTAGAGTTATTAACATATAGAGGCTGGTTCCTGAGGGGGGAATGCGTCTACCTCCTCCTTGCTGCTAGGCCTCGACTCCAGCTCAACCGGGCAGGCACAGCTGACTGGGTCCCAAGAGCAATCTTGCTGGGAATTTTAAAGGCCCCCTCCTAAATTGCAGATCCCAGGATTCCTTAGAATCGTCTCAGGTCTTCTCGCCTGACACAGACAAAAAACAAAACAAACCCCCCCAAAAAACTTTGACATTTATACATTAGATCTTGTCCATTTGCACATATTGTCATTAATCTACTGAGCGCATTGATTAATTGACTGGAATCAATTATTTCCTTCCAACATTTTGCATACGGAGCAGTCCTTGCTGCTCAATAGCCCCCTCTGTCGCCGTCGTTTTATCACTGCTGGAATCTTCCTGCCGGATTCCTGTTCCTGCAGCTGGATTTCAGGTGGCCGCGTTCGCCGCACGCGTAAGCATTTCCGGCTACCCTTGTGGCCCTGAGCCCCGCGAGGGCGAGGCTCGGGCGCCGGAGCGGGGCCGCTGGCCTCCCGCAACGGGCGCCGAGGGGAGCAGCGAGCCCCCCGTTTGCTCCTGCGGAGATCCCCCGCGCTCGGGCACGGCGGCGCCTCCCCGCCCGCGCCTACGAAACGGTCTGCCGCCGTTGCCGCCTCCCACAGCGTCTGGGGGTCGTTCAGCAGGACGTAGCTCCTGGTCTCCGGAGGCAACTGGTCTAAGAAATGTTCCAACTCAAACTGGGAACGGATCTCTTCGACGGTGGACGCCTTCGCCGCCCGGAGCCAGTCAGCCATTCCGGTTTGAATGGCGAAGAACAGATCGCGGTGGGAGCGTCGGGTCCCTGCGACATCGCCTGAAGCAGGCCCTCATGCGCTCCGGGTGAGACCGAGCGTCTCCCGGGGGCGAGGTCCAGAAACTTGGAGAAGTCGTTCCTGTCCTCGGTGGGCATCCAGGCTGCGACCTCCGCCAGGGTCCCCGAGAGCTGGGTCCGGATCCTGCACGACCTGTTCTCCTCCGGGGACCCCGTAGCTCATGCACGTCCTCGTGAAACTGATGATAAAAGCTTCGAAGCTGTCTCTGTCTTCGTCGTAGACGGGGTACCTTCCGAATCTGAGCCGTCCAGGACAGCGCCACCGCTCTCCTGGAGGCGGCCCCTCGGTTTCCGTCGGGGACGCCGCACCGTCATTCGCCGGAGTTCCCTCTCCAAGAAATCCACAAAGTCTTGCGGTGTGAGATTGCCGTTCTTCGCCACTTCCCAGGAAGACGAGAGCGGCACCGGGGCATTATGGCCACCAGGTGGCACTGGCGGTAGCCGCCGGCACCGGCACCGGGCACTGCCTCCACCGGCACCGGGGCACTCCCGAGGCGACGGCCCAGTGGGCGCCGCCTCCGGAGCCATCGAGAGACTTGCCACGAAGTCTTAGCCTCTCTCTCACCCAGCGCGCCCACACACGTTGGCTGAAATGACACAACACAAAATTAGGATGGGCGACACAACACACAAAATTAGGACGGGCAACAGTTTGTGCGAAAGGGACCCAGGAGTCAAAATGCCCTTGACAGACGGGAGGGCTGCGCCAAGGCTGACAAAACGGATTTCAACAGGGAGGTCAGAAAACATGGAAGGCACAAATAGAGGATGGGGGACGCGTGGCTGGATAGGGGTACGTGCGAAAGGGATCTGGGAGTCTCGGTGGGCCACAAGCTGAACGTGAGCCAGCAGTGTCACGCGGCAGCCAAGAAAGCCAACGCGATTCTTGGTTGCATCAATAGGAGTATGGTGTCTGAGATTCTAGGGAGGTAATGGTACCCCTCTATTCTGCTTTGGTCGGGCCTCGTCTGGAATAATCCTGTGTCCAGCTCTGGGCGGCTCAATTCAAGAAGGATGTGGAGAAGCTGGAGCATGTCCAGAGGAGGGCGGCCAAAATGGTGGAGGGTCTGAAAGCCCCTGAAGCCCTATGAGGAATGCCTTAGGGAGCTGGGGATGTTTAATCTGCAGAAGAGAAGGTTAAGAGGGGACAGGATAGCCATATTTAAACATTTGAAGGGATGTCGTGTTGAGGATGGAGCAGGCTTGTTTTCTGCTGCTCCGGAGACTAGGACAAGGAGCAATGGATTCAAGCTGCAGGAAAGGAGATTCCACCTGAAGCTCAGGAAGAACTTCCTGACGGTCAGAGCTGTCCGGCAGTGGAATCTGCTGCTGCCTCCATGAACTGTGGTGGGGTCTCCCTCCTTCCTTGGAGGTTTTTAAGAGAGGCTGGGGGGCCATTTGTCAGGAGTGGTTTGATGGGGTGTTCCTGCATGGCAGAAGGGGGTGGGACTGGATGGCCCCTGGGACCTCTTCCAACTCTATGATTCTATGATTCCTGTAGTTTGAATCCACTGCTCCTTGTCCTAGTCTCTGCAGCAGCAGGAAACAGGCTTGCTCCATCCTCCATATGACATCCCTTGAAGTATTTAAATATGACCATCATGTCCCCTCTTAACCTTCTTTTCTACAGACTAAACATCCCCAGCTCCCTAAAACTTTTCTCAGAGGGCTTCATGGCTTCCAAGATCCTCCACCATTTTGGTCGCCCTCCTCCGGACACCTTCCAGCTTGTCGACATCCATCTTGAAATGAAGTGCTTAGAACTGGACACAAATGAGGCCCAACCAAAGCACAATAGAGTGGTACCATTACCTCCCTCTGATCAGGACACCATACGCCTATTGATGCAACCAAGAATCGTGTTGGCCTTTTTAGCTGCCACATCACACTGCTGGCTCATGTGCAGCTTGTGGTCCTCCCAGAACTCCTCTCGTTCACCCTCTACTTATTTTTAAATCCCTGTCGTGCAGTAATTCAGAAGGAAGGAATCCTTGAACCCAGAGCCCTCTGTGGAAGAGGGGGAGAGAGAGAGAGCACAGACAGAGGAGACCTTTATAAGGAAAGCTGCAATTGTTGTTGTTGCTGTTGTTCTTGTTATTTTTAATTTTTGTTGTTGTTATTATTATTATTATTATTATTATTCTAAGCAGGCAAACACAAGATTTCCCACTCACGCAGGCACCTACAAAGTTCCAGGCAAGCCTCGGTCACTTCACCTGGAGTTTAGTTTTTATTCCCCCCTCTACCAACAAGAAGTCTGTTTATCGATCCCGTGGAAACTGCTTATTATTTCACCTCTGAATCCTCCCTAAACACCCTTGAGATTCTGTTGACTACGAAATACAGGTGCGGGTTCCTTGCCTGAGTCCGAGGCATAAAGATGTTAAAGAAGGTTTCGGGACTGAACATTAATCAGATCTTTACCTTAAGTCGGGATATTACGTCTGGAAAAATTAATATCCCTGTCATTGCTTTCCATCGTTTGGAAGGAAAAAAATCCCGCGTGCAGGAGAGAAATTAAAAACTGGCTTGAAGAGTTCAGGTCCGCAAGGCGGAAGTCAACGATGTTCTCTTAGAACATAAAAAGATAATTTAATAAACACGCTTTATAACGCGACTGGCGAACACGTCCCTGCTCTGCTCACCCTGCCGCCCAGACGCCGGGGGGGTTTCTCCCGGGGGACAAGCTGGGGGTCCGGAGCGGCTGTGCCCACCCTTTGTTTCTCTCCCCGGCCTCGTGGTCTCTGGGGTCTTTCCTGAAGCGCCTGGAAGGGTCTCGCCTTGCCCCTCCCCTCCCTCTGGTCTTCCTGATTGGGCCGCGGTCCCCCTCGTGATCTCTGAGGGCCTTCTGTCATCCTCTCCCGATCCGTGTAGCTTGAACCCAACACCGCGTTAACCCCTTCTTCACCTGGAGAGGGAACTATCCCCTCTTCTGCTATGTTCCCCATTATCACAAGGGGGCTTTCAGCAAAATTGGGCTGGGCGAGGGGCCGCCCCTCCCCAAATCTCTGCCCTGGAAGCCCCCTCCCCACCCCCTCCCAGAGGGGAAGGGGGCGCCTTTCTCCTCTCCCCTCTTCCCCAGGGGGTGGGAGCAGAAAGAGAAACAAAGCACCCTTCAGAAACGCAGACCCCCCCCACAAATAATTATCCCCCTGTTTGCAAGCACCTCTCTCCCCCTCCCCCCTCCCCCTCTCGCACACACACACACGCGTGTCAAGCCGCGTGCCGACGTGGCAGCGCAACCTCGCCATCCTTTGGGCCGCTGCACTTCCTTACAAACTTCTCCAAAAAGTTTTGAACTTTGGCGCAGAGTTGAATCGAAAGAGGGGTAGGGAGGGAAGAATTTGGGAGGGGGCAGAGGGGGGCCCGCCTCTCCCGCCCCCCTCTCCCGCCCCCCAAATCGCCCTCCCGGTCCCTCTCCTCCTCCTCTTCCTCCTCCTCCTCCCTTTCTTTCTTTCCTGCCCCGGACGGGGCGGTCCGTGTCCGGCGGGTGGTCCCTCCTCGCCCGGCCCCCTCGCGGCCCCCGAAGATGGCGCCTGGCCCCTTCCTCCTCCTCCTCCTCCTCCGGCCTCCTCCTCCTCCTCCTCTTTCTCCTCCTCTTCGGGGGTCTTCCCGGACCCTCCTGCCCTCGGCCGGGGACAGGACCCCCGTGCGCCCTGAGCGCGCACCGCGAGCTCTCCATCTCGCCTTCATCTCCGGCCATGGAGGCGGGCGAGGAGGAGGCGTAGGCCCCCCAACAGGGGACCCCGGAGGAGCCCCAGGACCAGGGACCCCCCTCGCCATCGCCATCGCCATCGCCATCGCCCCCCCGGCCGTCGCGGGTCTTCAGGCTGCCCGCCGGGGAGGCGCCGCCGCCGCGGACGCCGCCGCGGACGCCTTGGATGCGCTCCCGGGGAAGCTGCTGGCCCGGAGGGTGAGGCGAGGGCGGGAATGGGGAGGGGGAGGCCGGAGGGAGGGGAGGAGGAGGGGCAGGAGGGAAGGAGGGGGTGTTCGCTTGACCCGGGTTGGCGCCTTCACACGTTCGCCAAGGGGAGGGCGGAGAGGCGGCCCTTCTCTCTGTCCAGAAAGTTGGAAGCAGCGCTTGGTAGCTGTTGGGGACGGGACCCCTTCCAGGCCTCCCAAACCCTTTCCCAGAACAGGCAGCTGCACGCACGTCGGGATGAGCGACTCGGATCTGGCCGGGAGGAGAAGCTTCATCTCCTCCCTCCGTTCTTTCGGCTTCCAAAACAGCTCCCCCACCCACCTTCCTTCCTCCCTCCCTCCCCTCCCTCCCTCCCTCCCTCCCTCCCTCCTTCCTTCTTTTGTCCCGTGGAGAACTCGGGGATGGGGGCCCCTCACTGCGGGAGGGAGCCCCCCCGCGTTCACCGCCAGGGGCCCCGGGTGCTCTCTTTCTCTCGCAGCCCCTGGATGCGAGTCCCTGCCGCTTTCTGGGCGAGTGAAGAAGCGTTCTGTGTTGCTCTCAGTCTGCACCCTCCCCCCCCAAAGAATCCCTGCTGGGGTTGATGGGGAAGACGGGGGGCAGGAGGACCCCGGTGGGCCAGGGTGGCCGCAACACCATGCTCACGCCTTGCTCCAAAGAGACACGTGTCGACCGTCTATATTAGGCAACCCTCTTGCTAGAAGTTGGTAAAGGAGAGGAATTGCAGTTTTTTCTTCCTCCTCCTCTTTCTTCCTCGGTTCTTCCTCCTCCTCTTTCCTCTTCTTCCTCCAACCACATAAGGGTCTATTGCTGGGAGGGAGGTCAGCCCCCTTTCTCCCCCAGACTCAGTGGGCAAATTTGGGGGAGTTTGCAAAGCCTACCCAAGCCTCTCAAGAGGAGGGGGTGCAGGCTGGGTTGGGGTTCTGGAGGAGAAAGTATGGGGTGGGATGCTGGATCCCCACCCCTGGGGGTCATTTAGTCCCTGAGAGGCAAAACCAGCCAAAAATTCCTTTATAAAAATATATTTTTGGAGGAGATTCCAACACCCCTGTGAGGCAGGCCTTCGTTCCTCTGCCGGGAACTTTTTAACCTCCAGGGAAAAGATTATTGCTGAGAGTTTTGTAGCCGAAGGGGAGGAATTCCCTGTCTCTACTTGAGTTGGAAGCGGAGGAGGACGAGAAGAAGAAGAAGGGGTTGCTGTGTCCCACCTGGTCTGGCTGTTGCTCTGTCCAGCAGGCATTTCTGTGGACAGAAAGGGAGATTTGAGATTGGAGAGCTGGGCCAAAACTAATAAAATGAATTTCAACAGGGAGGGGAGAAAGAATGAACTCAACAGATTGGACGGGGGATACGTGGCTGGATAACAGCCTGTGTGAAAGGGATCTGGGAAGTCTCACTGCACCGCAAGCTGAACACCAGCCAGCACTGTGATGCGGCGGCCAAGTAAACCAACACGATTCTTGGTTGCATCAAAAGGAGTATGAGGTCCAGATCGAGGAAAGTAATAGTACCAGTCTGTTCTACTTTAGTCATACCTCGTCTGGAATAATCCTGTGTCCAGTTCTGGGCACCACAATTAAGGATATTGAGAAGCTGGAAGGTATTAAAAGAAAAATGGTGGAAGACCTGGGAAACAGTGAAGCCCTGTGTGGAAGGGGTTGTAGAGCTGGGTATGTTTAGTCAGCAGAAGAGAAGGTTAAGAGAAGGGGACGTGATAGCCATGTTTAAATATTCAAAGAGATGTCATGTTGAAAGGCGGAGCCAGCTTCTTTTCTGCTGCTCCAGAGACCAGGACGAGGAGCAGTGGATTCAAAATACAGGAAAAGAGATTCCACCTAAGCGTTAGGAAGAACTTCCTGGCGTGCAGAGCAGCTGGAGAGCAGAATCTGCTGCTCCCTCTTATGGAGTCTCTTATAAAGGCCATTTGCCAATTCATTAATACAGTAATATTGTAAAATATTTCTATTGGGAGCATTTACAAACAGTATTTGTGATGCTTGTGTACCCATATATTATTGCAGGAGAGAGCGGGCCTTCGTTATTCCGACGGGCTTTTAAAACAGAAAGCTTTTAAAGAACGTGCTTTTATCTTTTATCTCGTATTGTCTTCAGGCGAAGGATTGCTTCACATCTTTCCAAAGCGCATATTTTATATTGTTATCAAGACTGCAGATAGTTTAATTCTGTTTAAATGCATCATTGTGTTTGTTTTAAATTGTAAGCCACTTTTTGGGAAGGAAACTCGGCACCATTTAAATAAATTTATCACGGTTATGGCATTATTATTGTACCATTCTCATTATAATGATATAATAATATTGCATATAATAAAGGCATAGTATTATAAAATATTATTATTGTTATTATTATTATTATTATTATTAACCATATTTGCTGGCAAATAAGGTACACCTGTGTATAAGACCCCTGCATTTATACACTGGCAAATACTAATATTTAAGACAACCACCAAGGGTATAAAACACACCCTATTTTCAAACAGTATTTTTCAGGGGAAACAAAAGTGAGTCTTATATGCTAGCAATTACAGTATCCTTATTTATCTCTGGCTTTTTTTACTCAAAAGGACTCAAAGGGCCTTGCAATAGTTTAAAAGAAAACATACTTAAAACTGTAACATGTAAAAGTTAAAACACATATTAAGTATAGAATAGTAATTAAACAAAATGAAAATACATATTGAAAGCAACAAATCACAATTAAAATAAAGTGTGGATGTTAATCTGTTTTTGTAGTTTAATCTGTAATAAAATAATTAATTAAAATAAATAAAAATAAATAAAGTGCTATATAATACGATACTAATACTAATATAAAATAAAGTGCTATATAATACGATACTAATACTAATACGGTAATAGTAGCACATTCATTAGAATGAAGAAAGAGGTTCCTATAATACTGCGATATTGTAGTTAATAAGGATAAATTACTTATATATTACTGCAAAACTCCATTCATTGCACCCGAAGTGCATTTATGTTTACATTTTGCAGCACTAGAACTGTACGCTCTACTTCTTTTTATTTTTCTTATTAATGTTTATTCGTGTCTCATTCTCCTTTTTTACATTGTTCGTTGAACAAAATCCAGTAAACATAATAAGTAAAAAAAATAAAAATAAAAAGGATAATAAAATCTTGTGTCCCAGCCTCTGGAGCAACAGAGAACATATAATATTAATACTAATACAATACTAATACTAATACTAATTCGTATACTGATAATACTGTAACATAATACATCATTATAATTAAATATACTATTATCATCGAATGAGACTGTAGAAACAAGTGACCAACAGTCCATTTATGACGATGATTTCCTTGCATTTCTTTATGGAGGCTTTGCACAAAATAATAATAATAATAATAATAATAATAATAATAATAATAAACTTCCATTTTCAAGTTCGCACTCGGGTTTTGATCCGACATCTCTATTTAAAAGGAAAATGTGGGGAGCGTTAAATTTGGCGACTGATCTCTGCCTGGCCTCCCGCCGCCCTCCCTCCCGTGAAGGCAGCTGAGAGGGGCCTGAGGGCTGACCCCAGGGACGCCGGGGGTCCCTTTGGATGGGGTCCCCTGGGATGGGGGGCTCTGCAGACGGCGACGGAGCGGAGACTCCACTTTGGGGTCAAGTTCTTAAAGAATAGACAGCCGGCTCCTTCTGGTTCTGTTGTCAGTGGGAATTTATCTATTAAAGAACCACGAAGTCAACACCCAGTTGGAGGGGACCCCCAGGGGCCATCCGGCCCAACCCCCTTCAGCCAGGGAGGGAGAGACGCAAAGTACCCCCAGCAAATGCCAGTTTAGCCTCTCTTTAAAAACCTCCAGAGAAGGAGGAGACGCCACCACGCTCCAAGTCAGCGTATTCCACTGCTCTTTCCATTGGGAAGTTCTTCCTGAGATTTAGACGGAATCTCCTTTCCTGCAGTTTGGATCCATTGCTCCGTGTCCTCGTCTCTGCAGCAGCGGAAAACAGGCTAGCTCCATCTTCAACGTGACATCCCTTCAAATATTTAAACATGGCTGTCATGTCCCCTCTTAGCCTTCTTCTCTGCAGACTCACATCCCCAGCTCCCTCAGCTGCTCCTCAGAGGGCTTCATGGCTTCCAGACCCTCCACCATTTTGGTCGCCCTCCTTCTCAACACCTTTCATCTTCTCCACCTCCTCCTTGAATTGGGGTGCCAAGAAGTGGACACAGGATTATTCCAAGTGGGGTCTGACCCAAGCAGAATAGAGCAGTACCATCATTTCCTTTAACCTAGAAACTCTACTCCAAGAATCGCATTGGCTCTTTTTTGCTGCCGCATCACACTGCTGGCTCATGTTCAGCTTGTGGGCCACCAAGACCCCTTTCATACATATATACCTTCAGTTTTAGGAATGGAGTGCTATTATGTAGCAAGACGATCTTGTCCAAGGTATACAGTAACATAGATGTTCAATCAATTCATCTGCATAAGCTTCAAACGATTAAAGCTGTAGCGTCTCATTCTCTCAGATTATCTCAATCATTTACATCAAAGGAGCATTTGAAAATGGAGAGGAAACTTCCAAGAGATCCTATCACTCTTTTCTTCACCCTAAGGCATTAAAAGCCAAATTGTATATTATATACTTGTCATTTGAAACTGTTTAATTATTTTGTGGGGGAAATATTATATGGCAATCACAGAGGCCTTTTCCGCAGCTTACCTTTTAATGCTGCTGGAGTGTGGACTGAAAATAAGAAAATGTGTATTCACTGTGCATGCAGGCCTTGAGCGTGGCGGAAATGGGCGTGTGTCATGCAGACCACTCCTCACATTTACGAGCCGCTCCGAGGGGCTCTTTCGCTTGCAAACTGCCATGCGAAAAAGGCCCAGAGACTCCAGTTAGGAATGTAACAATAGGAAGGAAAGGTTCTCTGTTTCTCTCTCCAGTATGCTGATACCCACAGAAATGGTTCCCTCCAGCAGATATCTAACACAAGAAAGAAGCTGCCATTGATGCTAATGGCAGCTTATGTTCTTCGCAAAAGAAGAGCTCTGTGTCTTTTTGTGCCAGAGAGACAGAAAAAGAGAAAATGATACAAGAGAGGTTTCAGCTGAGAAAGGAAAGATGTGAGAAAAACAAACAAAAACAAAAGGACTTCCCAGGGACTTCAGTCCCTGTCTTAATTCTCCCCACTGTCATTGTGCCTGCTAAAAGAATAATTCAATGCCAAACCTAACATGAAAATTAGCACTAAAAGAATGGATTTAACCCTACACCCAAACACAGGCACAAGTCTGGGAAACAGCTCAATAAGCATTAGATTTCCATCAGTGAGCACACTTTGAAGTGGACTGTGCAGGAGGGTCAGTCTGGATAGCCTCAGGACCCTGGGCATGCTTATAGAAATGTTTGAAGAAATCCTTTAACTGTGTGCCTGCTCTGCTGAATTACAGAGAATGCTATGTGCTGAGCTAAACAGAACTAGTAGAGTCTTCCTGTACTAGAAGCAAGGTCAAAGCTTAGCGTACTGAGTCATGTGTTTTGCCCTGTTCCCTATTTCTAAAATATAAACAACTCAAGGACAAAGAGAGTGAAAAAAACATTTGCAAGGTGTCAATCCTAGAAGGAGAGAAGGAGGGGCAAGGAGAAATGTCTTTGTGTGCCAGAAATGCTATAAAATCATTCTGTTAACTGAATTCAGGGCTCTTGGCACTATTGGCCAGCCAAGCAGCCCGGCCGCTTCTTAAAAATAAAAATTCTTTTTCCTAATTTTTCTGGTTCCTGCCTCTGTGTCCCGCTACAACTTCACTTTAGATGCAGGTAGCCATATTAAAACTGAGAAATAAGCTATCCTATTTTGCCTGCTGTGACGAACCTGGGGGGGGGGGTGACAACAGACCCTCCTTAGAGTCCAAGAGACTGTTGAAAAGTGATTGGTCGTTGAAATGGAACCATTATTTTAACTGTAGCATACATCTAGGGCCATTTCACATTACACAATTATAGTGCTATTATTCTATTTTAACT
>CAOKZL010004856.1:0-16384 GCA_948472985.1 Iguana delicatissima | reverse complement strand
AATCCAAGAGCCCCAGGTCACCCAATTCCTGGCAGATGCCCAGTTTACCCAGATCCTGGATGATGTTTTTGGAATGGTGGACAGTAAATTCACAACCAGGTGTTGAAAAACCTTTTGTGTTCCTGACCTGCTGACTTCTTTTTTCCCCTTTCTTGTCTCATTTCGCACCCAGCTCCCAAACCACAGGGTGTGGCAAATACCTGGAGGGAGCAGCTCCTCTGGCTGCAGCCCCACCTCGCCTTTGGGCATGTGCTGCTGTCCCTTTCGGCAGGTAAAGGCAAAGAAGGGGGTGGGTGGGATTCACCTACTGTTGCTTGCTTCTTTAGGCTCTGCAGCCTAGCATTTCCTAAAACTTGACTGAGCTTTCTCTATGGACTGAATGCAGATTCCTCATCACTGTGAGCCAGATAGGCAGTTGTTAGTCAGCCTGTTAGGGAAGGCAGTGACTTGGGGAGACCTCCTAGTTGATTCCACAACATAGAACAGGTTTTTTCTCCCCCTAAAAGGAGACCATTTTGCCTGAAGTCAAGAAATGACAAAGTCAAGGTTGCCATAAAGTTTTGTTCGCAAAGCTCCACTTTAACATCGCGCGTGACCGTACCTCTGAACAGAGAATGAAAAAGGAGCTGTAAGGATCAAAAGCAAGTTTTTTTGTTTTGTTTTATTGAAAGCGGAAGACTTTTCTCCCTTGCTGATCCAAAGTGCAAGGTTTGGGCTTTCGGGAGGCCGTCTCTGAGGCAGAACCAAGTTGGCGGAGCCGTTCTTTGATGCCCTCGCGGCTAGGTGATTTGGCTCATAATTCGGCCGGGCCCCCTTTTTGTTCACCGCGGTTGCTGTAGGTTGCAGGTGGCACGGCACGGCGGACAAGTTGAAATTTTTTACCCGTCACAACTGCTCCCTGGATTTCCTCGCTCACCGGCGTGCTGACGGCACGGGAGGCGAGCTGCCTCCGGGCAGCTCCAGGTGCTCGCAGGGCGGGAAGAATGAGCGGTTATCCGTGTCCAGTTCTGGGCACCAAGTCCAGGGAGGACGTGTCCAAAGAAGGGCGGCTAAAGCGGGAACAAAAACCCAAGCTGCCCCAGGAGGGAGCAGCCGAGGGATCTGGGGTAGATTTAGCCTGGAGAGGAGAAGGCTAGAAGGGGGACATGGACGGCCGTTATTCTTGTGTGCCTTCAGAGCATTTCCAACTTTGCTCTTACTCATCAGGAGGATGCAGAATGTGTCAGACCGCCAAGGTGGCTCAGGCTGGTTGCCTGGCTGAGTGGACCTGGGCTCGTCCAATCCAGAACACATGGACACTGGGAATCTCTCCGGTGACATGATAGCTGTCTTTAAACTATCTGAGGGCATGTCATATGGAGGATGGAGCCAGCTCGTTTTCCTGATGCTCCAGAGACCAGGACACAAGAGCAATGGATTTGAAATGATAAAAGAGATTCCACCTAACGTAATGGAACTATTTGAAACCCACCTTGGGTGTGTGAGACTCAGGGTAGGTTTTCCTGATAACTTTGGAAATCGGTTGAAGACACCACAAAAGCCTAGTTTTTTATCTACCGCTCAGAATAATAATAACAATAGCTGTGTTTCTGCAACACTAATAATAATCGACAGTGACATTCTCAGCATGCCTCTGTTTCCTTCCAAAGGCTATTTCATCCATCATCCTCCCACACCATCGTGTGTCACCCGGGCCTCTTGCAAGTACCCAGCCACCACGCCATGGTAAGTCTCAGCTAAGATGAAATTGAGTCCACAATGGTCACACCAACTGAGTTTGCCATTATTCTTAGCAAATTTCACTGGCCCCTGCTTTTCCAGAGCCTCAAGAATAGATAGGTAGGTACAGAGTATACTCGACACACACACACAACACCTGTAAAATTCTGTACAAGGACCAGCATGATTTGGCTGAACTTACAAATGCCATAAAACAAGGGTCCAATTTCTGTCAGCTTTGGAAACCCATTGGGTGGACCGTGGGTAGGTCACAACAACCCCCCACAAGGGCACTCCTCTGCCAAGAAAATCCCGGACCACAGGGTTCCCCTTCGGGTGGCCATAAATACTGCAAAATACTCTACAAACAACCCAACATTGCAATTTCGTCATAATTGGAGAAACCCACCGTGTCATCTTTGGTATTGTTGCTCTCATCCAATTTAAATAAATAAATAAATAAATGTCTTGCGTTTTCCTCCAGGCTTGTGTCGGGCTTGTTTTCGGGGACTGCCGGATTTGTGGCGGCCGGCCTGGTGTCGTCTTTGTGGAGGTCACAATATTTCCCTACCCTGCGGATGACTATGCCTTGGGCCGCCTGCCCTTCCACGCCTTCTACGAGGTCAACAAGTACATCAACCTGGTCGTGTACTTCCTTTTCTCCCCAAGCCTACCTCACCTGGTGTTCGTTTTCCGCCTTGTTGAGGCAGGAAGCTTTCCTCATGGGCTCAACCTGGTTCTCCTCCTCGATGGCACTATCCTCGTTCATGCCCGCCTCTGCGCTCGACTTGCCCGCATGTGCGGAGGCACAGCTTACAGTGAGAAGAAATTCCTTAATCACTAGTTGGGGGGAAGCAAGAGGAGTATGTGTCCCAAGTGTCTAAACCAAGTGGCTGTTTGGTTCTCCACCGCCACCTGCCTTGCCTCAACTGCTGAAACCTGCCAGTGCGGTGCTCGTCAAGCTGTTCCTCGGGGTGCACACTACCGTCGCTGCTCCTCGTCCAAGCTTCTCATCTCCATGAATAGTGACCCAAGTTGCACAGGGAAGCAAAGTATGATGGGAATCAACTGGATGATTTAGGGGTGGGATAGCTTAGCTTCCATGCTTGTTTTCAGGAATTTGGGGAGTGGGGAGTAAGGTTTGTTTTGTGCATTAAAGCTGCTTCAACCTCAGCCTCCCGGAGGTGCTTTATTGGAATACAGATAATGCAGCCAAAATGAGATCGAGACATCATGTAAATATGAAACCTAACAGGCTGAGTTTCCCTTTGAGGGCTCCTGCACCGTTGACCTTTGAAATTTTAGGGCCCAACCTCAGCTTCTTCTGGCCGTTTTTGGACAGGGCCAACAAAAGAGGCTTAAAAGCACTTCTCTGCCATCATCTAAGCCCAGTGGTTCTCAACCTGCGGAATCCCAGAAGTTTGCTGACTTCAGCTCCCAGAAGCCCAGCCATAGTGGCTGGGGGCTTCTGGGAGCTGAAGTCCAGAAACATTGGGGACCCACAGGTTGAGAACCACTGATCTAAGCCTTGGAGGAGAGCTGCAGAATTGGTACCCAGACTCCAAATCCTTTTCTTTTTTGGGGGCTGTCCAACTGCAGACATCACCTTTTACTATATCGTAGCTTTCTCCCAGGCTGGGGCTCAAGGTGACTTAGAAAAGACACAATAGGCTGCAAACGTGTGTAGTTAAAAACCAAAGATTAAAAATGGTACCACATATCAGTAGAATCAAAACCCAGAAAATCCTACTTTAAACAGTACAGCACCACAAAAGTTGTTTCTGTTAAAATCGATCTCCCCAAAGCTTGCCGTTTGGAAAGAAAGGTTTCCAGTCTCTTCCAAAGAGTGAATGTATATTAATTAGTAATTTGCTGTCATTGTGCATCTCCCTCCCCAACACAACGAACTAGGTATTTTCACGTGCTGGGTTTTTATGTTGAAGCGGAGTTGGTGTGAGGGAGGGCACCTAAATTGCCTTCAGCAGTGAATTGACTTTTAAAGATGGGAGGGGCAAATTCCAGATAAAGGTGTCATGGCAAAAGGAAACTGGCCGTTTGGGGAGAGATTTGGCGCTGAGGGCTTAAAGTTCCCTCGACACCATGGCCTGTCGGAGGCCCTCCTGCTCCAAACCACTACAACCTGGGCAAACCTTACCTTACAAATCCAGACACTGCTTAGACTGGAGCTGAAATCCTTCTTTGCCCACCCCTATGGCGACAGGTAGTGGAGTTATATATATTTTCAGTTGAATATACATAAGCTTTAATTAATTGATGATGAGCATAAGAGACCGAAATTGACTATCACCGTTATTTTGGGTGGCATGTCAATACTGATTGGAATTCAGGGAGAAAATGGAAATGCAGTATTGCCTTGGATTTGGAAGAGATGGAGGCAAGGGGGCTTCATTAGCAACCTGGGTGGCATATTCTCACTCAGCTCCCTGCTTGCAAAAGAATAATATTTTTTTCCCATTCCAGCCGGGAAATTCACATCAGGTTCTGGAGCTAATTTAGTCACAGGAAACAACTTCTGCTCACTTCCCTTAAAAACAATTTAGGAGGAAACATTTTGCAAGTCTCTTTTTTCTCTTAGCCTGGCCTCATGGTGTGTAGGGAGTGACATCGCTCTCTGCTTTCAGAGGAAGGCAATTGACAAAGCACAATTGCTTGAGTACTTTGGGCTGGGGAGAGCTGGGTTTTACTCACCCAGCCTCTGTTTAAAAACCTCCGAAGTAGAAAACTCCACCACACTCCATCCAAGCAGGTACCCACTGCTCTACCATAGTTTTTCCAATACTTAGATCTAATTTCTTCTCCCTGGATGCTGAAGCCCTTGCTCCATGTTGAGGTCTCTGCAGTAAGATAAATAACTTTGCGCCATCTCCCTCCATAGGATATCCTTTCAAACATTTAAATATGTCTATCGCTACCCTTCTTCACCTTCTCTTTTCCAGGCTAGTAGCAAATTTCCCCACGTTCTAACAAAAAAGGGGCATGGAAATGCCCATTAGCTGCGGGAGGAGAAGAATCACTATACAATTAACTAGTTTGCACCATTAACATCTGGCTTCAACGTCAGCTGTAACAAAGAGCCACATGATGAAGATGTGACCAGTAGGTTTGCGCCGTGGCAAAGAGCACAAATGCACTGGGTCGATGGTACCGCAGCGATGGGAGCTCCGCCGCGGCCTCAATGACGTGTTGGGGGATTTTCTTTTTTGGAGGTTTTAAAGAGAGGTTTGCTGGGGTGCTTGGATCGCGCCGGCATGGTTTGGATCTCGGAACTTTGAAACCTAGTGCTATTTCAACCAAGGCACTGTTGATTTTAAAAATAGGATTTTAGATGGTTTCTTTAGCTATCACAAGACAGGGAGAGATCAAAGGAAAGGTTTGGTAAGAAGAGAGCCTGTTGGGAGAGTTACCTGTGCCCTGCTGTTCGTAGGAGCCGTCGTCCCAGGCCACTGCGTTGCCAGAGGCTCCGTTCCCCCCGGGAGCTGCCGTAGCAAGCATTTGGCTAGGGCTCCTCACCTCAGCGGCCCGTCCAGTGCCGCGGGAAAGCCAGCGCGGGCTTTTGCATGAGGTAGCCGAGAGGGAGAGGGAGACGGGAAAGCCAGCGCGCGGAGTGGCGGGAGGCACCGCCTTCGCCTGCTCGGTGCCAGCTTGGCCCAGATGGCAAGAGGCTCGGAATGCAAAGCTGTCCCCTAAAACTGGCCGAGGAGGGGCTGGCACTCGGCATCTGGAGCTTCAAAAACAAGAGGCACAACTCCAATAGCCCGCTTCCCTTTAAGCCTGGCACGGGGGCTGGCTTTCAGGAACTCATCACAAGGTTTTCCTGGCAAGATTTGTTCCTTGCCTTTCTTTTCTTAGGCTGAGAGGGTGTGATTCGCCCAAGGTACTCCAGTAGGCTGCCAAGAAACCCCATAACTTAAATTTGCCTTAGAGTCATCTAAGAAGTACCTGCAACACACAGGATAGCCTTTTAGTGAATTTTAATGTTTCCATAAATGTTTTCATAATTTTCTGCAGGTAACTTTTCACATTTAACAGCTCCTAATTGAACTTTTTGTATCATGTTTGGTTTTTTATTGCTTTTAAATATGTTGCTACTACTTCTACAGTCCCACAGCCAGGTTCCGGGTGGATAATAATCATAGTTAAGAATATATTCTGCGTAGCAACATTTCAGGAAGTGTGAATTTATTCCGCCGCTCTGAAACTGGTTGCTTTGGACAGAATCCCCGCAACAACCTGCCCACAAAGATTTATGTTTGTCTCTTCTTTGAGATTTCTCCCACGCACCGTCCTGCGGGCGGACCAGGGGGAGGCGAGGTTTAATCGGTGCCTTTTATTCTAGCCCTGGGACAGCAGGTTGCAAGCGGAAGAGCAAGGCTTCCAGAACTTGTTCTCCCCGTGACCGGCCACGAAGTTTGGCTGCAGTTTTTGTGCCCCGTGTGCTGAGACTGCTAATGGAGAGGCAACATTGGGGTTTTTTGGAGACTTTTGCACAGAAAGCTGCCTACAACTGTGACACCAGAAGGCAGCAAGATGGGGAATGTTACTTCATGGGGAGAGGGTTTTTTTACAGGAGAGGTTAGCTGCTCACGACATTTGCATTTGACTACCTTTGCATTTTCTTCTACTTTTTCTGAGTACAGGAGGATGGGGTCAGCCTGTTTTCTGCTGCTCCAGAGACTAGGACATAAGAGCAATGTCTTCAAACTACAGGAAAGAGATTCTACCTAAACGAATGTGGGGACTAGGGTTCTGCATCTAACATGGGGATTGTATGGGACATTGCAGTATCCACAGCAAACGGAGTTTTTTTTCAAAACCATGCAATGTGTTTTCAACTCGTTCCATTAATTTTTTAGCCATGTATTGTTTTTCAGCCATTTTGTTTTAACTTGCACAGAAGGCTCTTTGGGCTTCCATACCTAGCTGGAGATGGATATAAATTGAATTAAAAAGTCCTAGGTTTTCACCTTGCCAACGAAGATTTGTATATGTTTGCTCTCCCAACTTCTTGGCCGATGAGACCTTCCAAGGGAAGCACGCCACCCTTCAGGCTCCTTGTTCTCGGGTGGTCCGACTCCATGTCCCTATTTTTCGCCTCTCAAAGACCTTGTAGTAACAACTCAGGAACAGGACTTGGTCAGCTGACAAGACCCACAAATAAGATCCTTTCTTTCTGCTGAGCTCCTAAAATGATTATAAGCGTGTCCATATATGCATTTCCAAGTTCCCCGGTCGACTTATCCAACCCCCTCGACGGTTCTCATCGTAGCACTGGGCTCACCTGCCTAAAGCTTCTGGGGGGACTCAATACCAACAGGCAACTGAAAGGCACATCCGTGCACTGCAAGTAAGAGCTAAAAAGGAGACGAGAGTTCAAAACCGATATTAGCCTGGAATTATGAGGCCTGCAATGGATGAAGCTCCCATGCTTTTGAGGAGGGCCATGATAAACTTCCTCTCAGAAAAATCTCTAAGAAAAGCCCCGGTGTGTAACATCACCCATAAGGAAGCAACTGAAGCACAAAACCATGGACAATTTTGAGGATTTTCTCCAATTCAGTTTACCCTATTTCTCTCTAATATTAAGCTGCAGTCGGCACAGGTTTCACTGTTCCCTTATCAGGGCAGTGCTCTAGGGTTTTCTTCCAAATTTCTCTCTGCCCCTGTCTTGGTGTCTCTCCAGGTCACCGTCCTGCCAAGTCACTGTCCTCAAATGAGGAACTTGGCTCTCAATACAGGACAATTTTTTCCCGGTCTTTGGGTTCATACCCCCCAAACGGTTGTGGCTGTGCTGCTGAATTTGCAACCTCAAGGGTCTTCTTTTTAAGCAATGGGGTAGTGATGTTTTGCTGTGGATCTGGCCAGGGGAGGGCTGGCTTCGGAATCTGATATTTACACCTCGCACCCAGATCTCCCTCACAGGGCCGTTGTGAGGATGGAAGGTCCAGGCAAGCGTGATTTTCTAATCCACAGCACACTTAGATAAAAGATCAACAAATAGATAATCACAAAGACCTTTTTTTACCTTATAGAGACACTGCCGATCAGAGCAGGTAACGCAGTCTCCTTACAGAGACAGCAAGCTCAACCCCGTCATTTCTTCCCATATTTCCCAAATGAATGAAAATCATTCAGCAGCCAATCTGGCACTCATTCCCACCAGCCTTTAGGCAACCCGTCATGCTTTGAGACTTCCATTATCTCACTGTGCTGCCATCGTCTTTTAATTTTCTGTAAAAGAACCTGTCCCAGGAATTCAGTTTGTTTCCACAACCACTGCAGGTCCTTGTGCAGCTGAGAGGGGGAAAGTAAAGGTCATCAGCAAACAGAGTTAGCATTCTTGTTCAATCAACTGCAAGATCCTCAGCTGTCCCAAATACCTCAAGTAGGGACTGAGAAACCGTTATAGTCTCACAAAAATGGGATTTTGGATTGAAAGTTCCTGGAGCTGGAGATCCAAGGAGTCTAGTCCCTGATCTGCCAAAGCAAATCACTGCCGTTGTTCAAAACCCCCAAAGCAGGAATTTCCACCACATTCCGGGGCAGAGTGTCATCGCCGTCGCATTGCTCTTGCTGTCAGAGTTTTTCCTAACATTTAGGTGAACCCCATTCCTTTAATTTCTTGAAGCCACTGCTCCATGTTTAGTCTGGAGCAGCAGAAATAGGTGTGCCTGGACTCCCTCCAGCGCTCTCATTTTTTTTTCCCAAAAGGGAACCAAGTAACATGCGATTATGGCAAAGACCCTTTTCTTTTGAATCTGGCAGCTCATGCTAGTCAAAGAAGACAATATGCAGAATCCAAATTATGCAGCCAGATCTAAACGCCAGGTTTCACTCAAAACCAGAAGCAAAGCCACAAGTTGGGAGACTTCTAGATGGATTTCAAAAGACAAGAGCAATTGAAGGCACCATTTCGGTAGACTGGAAACTGTTTATGAATATTTTTCCTGAGCAATAAATATTGCAATGATGAATTATCTGTGGTTATGATTATTAGTCATTCTAGCAAGCTGAATGCACACAGTTCTGCAATGGTAGAATAAGACATTGTATATTAACCAATTTTTCCTTTTCATTAACAGTTTGCATGGTGTGTATGTGTTACAGTTTCCTCTGTATTTTAGTTGCACGTGGTTACGGTAAGAGATTGTCTTGTAAGTTTTGCAATAATGGGTTTTGTCATTATATCTTAGTTTAGTTTAAGGGCCACTAAAATTTTTTGTGTGTTAAATATGGTTTGGGAGGGCCTGGCGTTTATTTACGGGTTTTCCACTTTCGCGGGGTTCCTGTGCCATAAACCCAGCAAATGGGAGACGATGACTTAGCTTGCTCCCTTTTCTTTTGTAGTGGTCGGTTACTGTGGAATTTATATATTTTTAACAGCAAAAGCACCACCAGGCTGGAAGGCAATGCATTTTGCTTTTTACAAAGTGTTTGGACATCGCATTAGTGGCTTGAGGGTGGCCGTAGTCCTTCTCCTAGTCAACAGAGCCTTCGCCAAAGAAACACCAGCAAATTCCCCATAAAGAGGTCCTTCACTATGGGGCAGCCGGAGAGTAAAAGCAAGGTTTGCATTAAGGAAGAAAATGAGGAAGCATTGCATCTTAGAGAGCAGAGTTCACTTGCACTGGCCACGGAGCTACACCGGGGACTTTGCATGTGTCACACACTCAGCTCCCAGCAGCCGCCATACATTTGCCTTAGGGGTTAGAAATTATTTAAAGGGACAGAACAACTTGACTTCCATTCTGAGCCCAAGAATGGCAAAGACATAACAAAAATCATGCCCTTTGAAGAGGTGGACTTCTAGTTTAACTCCACACTCATTAAGGGGTTACTTTCCTGTTGCTTTTTTTCTAGAAAGTCTGACTTCTTCCAAGTTCAGCAGCAAAAAAAGAAAAGAACATAAGTCCACGAGAGGGCAGCAAGCCAAATAATGTGATAAGAGGGATTCTAGTTAGAGCAACTTATTCCCACCCAATCGGCAATCAAAGTGCATGGTAATACTTCATTCTACCCAATCAGGGACCACAGCATCAAGTTTGACAATATATCTATCGTACATAACCAAAATCCTATTTTGTTTAGGCTAGAGTGCCTACTGAGGGCAAAGCGGTTCCCATGGTTCCCAGGGCACCAGCCTCACCTCACCCACCATGTTTACCAAAAGCCGCAATCAACATAGCCAGCAAGATAACTTTTTGCTATTAAGTGTACTATTCAGTCCACTCAGCCGTCAGAGAGAAGATGGATAAGCAGGAAAGAACTGTAACTGCTGGACTATTTTTCTGCTCCAGAACCACTGGAAGACAGAGTTTGTACTTTGGAACTATTTATAACCTCTGGGAGACTGTAAAAATGCCTGAGGGGGCTGCATAGACATGACAAAGCAACAGTGTCCCCTCAGCCTCCCCACATATATATATGTCACATTTTTTTCCACTGGAAAACGTGTGGTGTCAAGGTGGGTTTAATTGTCAAAGATGCTGTATATACATTTGTATAACTTCTCAGGTCCCTTTGTACAACAGTATCTAAATAAAGCTCTGTACAATTGGATCACGTGTTCGTTTTAGATGATTCCACTGAGAGAAAGCAACAGAAAGCGGGGAGTTTGACCAGTGTCTCTTCTGCCACCTGGTCATTTAGGCCTTGAAAGCCGTGCAACACGCCAGGTCACCTACGTCTATTCCAGCAGAAAAAGCACACAGGGTCAGCCTCACTCACATCTCCCATCAACACAAACCCCGTCTCCAGGCACCCAAACATCAAAGATCCACCTCAGAGTTTGATCATATCCAGATCGTGGAATGGAAACTTTGGAGGGAATCTCAGACAGACTGGGACTTGTTAACTCCATAAAGCTCTTCTAAAGGAACATACTTTACAAAGCCTACAGGAATCAAAAGAGTTGGAGTAGCCATTTTGCACTGGCGGTGGGACAGCAATTATTGCAGGGAGGTTGAAATAAATGGACTCAGCGATAAAGAGCACAGATAACTAATATAAAGTTCAATTTCCCTAATCTGGAAATTCTGAAACCAAAATTTCCAAAACCCTAGCTTTGCAGCTCATTTCCACCTTCAGGGTGGCAGCCCAGGCGCTGCTTGTTAGTTTCTCAGATCCTCTGTTTCTCTTATGCCTCACACACAACACAAGCAGCAAACAACAAATCAGATGTGGGGCTGGAGAGAGAGATAGGAGGACCTGTGAAATGGCTGGAAATCCAACACAGTGTTCAGTGCAAAGGTGGTGGCTGCAACATTCCTGCTGTATTTTTGCAGTTCCCAGTAAATTTCCTGCCCAATAGCTACATGCAAATACAGGGACTCCAAAATCCAAATAAACCCACAAAATACGGAAATGTCCTGGTTCCCTGCGGATAAGCAACTGTGAGGTCCTGAGAAACCAGCTCTGTCCAAAACCAATATACCTGGCCGTGCCGTGTCATATTGGATTTGGACCAGGGGCACTGTACAGAGGATTACAGTAGGTTGGGACACCAACAGCAAAATGAGACACTGCACCCTAAATATTAACTGTGGCCCCCCAGAAAATATTCCTCCACTCCAAACTTCAAAGAGGATATTTGAGGCTTCCCACAAACATGGCATCAACAACAGCCACAGTGCAGCTGGCCACACAGATACTTGTGGTCATTTCCAACCATGCACACAAGCAGAGAAACTTCTACCTCAAATAAAGAGTTCCTAAGGGAAAATCTTACCTTGTTGGCTACATCTAGAGCATCATAGTCTGGAGCAAGCACGACAGAGGGCCCTTCTTCGCCATCTTGGCCAAAATGAGACAGAGAAGAAATGTCGCGTTATAACAAGAGTCCATGTTGTTTAATTTCTTGCCTACGGGCCGCCACATCACTCATGGTGCCACTGCTTGCAAAGCAAATTGAGGAGGGAATAGGCACCAAGTCAACTAAGAGACTTTGCAGTGCGTGTGCACGCCAGCCTGTCCCAAGTGAGCCTCTGTAATTGCATGCCTACAGATTCGAATCCATTTTCACTCTCCACAGTGCCTCCGGCCCCCTAAGCTGTCAGAGAAGTGGCATGGGTGTATTCTCTTTCCCCAAAAACAGTAAGAAAACACTTGAGAAGTATTTGAGAGTTTATTTTGTGAAATAGTCTGCCATAACTCACTGGTAGAGACCCTGCTTTATAGACAGTAGGGTCCAAAGTTTCCTACTCCCAGTATTCCAGGTAAAAACTCATCCTGGGAACTATTGGAAGTACCTTCTCAAATACTGACAGAAATGCCAGTCAGAGAAAGGACAATATTGAGCTCTAGAACATAAACACTGTGATCTGCTTGAGGGCAAGACCTTCATCCATTTTTTAAATCTAAGTTTCTAATAATATAACCTTCCTTTGTATTTAAATGCTCTCCGCCAGCCCCTCTCTTTCTACCTGCTAACATCTATTTGCCAAGTGGCAAGGAAATGTCTGATTCTGCTCTCAAACATTTGCAAATCTAGAACTACATAAAAACAAAACTGCCTACATTTTAGGAACTAGCATTTAAAATCCTATTCCTGCTTTCATAGTGGGCAAATCAGGTTTAAAACTGATTTAAAACTGAATTTCTTCCCTGCTCTTCACCAAACCCTCGATTTTTCTGAACTCATCTCCACTCACTTACGAAGACTCGCTATCAGTGGTTCCTTTCAAAGCATCACTGGGCTGCCCAAGTTCCAAGTGTTTCCATCATCTGCACAATCGTGGTAAACATCACCTGATCAGTGTGTTGACCTTGAATCCTTTCCATGTTTGGCACAGCTTCTTCTACAGCTCGTTCAATCTGGTGCTTGTTGGCCTTCACGTCACAATAAAGACCAAGGTGTTGTTGTCCACCTTTTTCATGGCCGACTCTGTGGTCCTAAGGGGAACTTGATGATGGCAGTGGTCCAGTCTGGAATGGAGGAGAGGGAGAGATAAGGAGGGAACAAGTCACCTCTACCAGTTTATGGTAGATGAGGGCACACCTTCCCCCAAAACACACAACACACAGCAGAAAAGTCCCTGCCCAGGATCTGCCGACATCAGTCACTACTAGTGTAATTGCATTTGGTCGCTATGTCATCATCCACGTGCGCTGCTGATTCTGATGAATCGATGGCTGCCACCTACAGAGAATTGAAAGGCAATTGGATTGAAGTGACGGAAGGAACAAGAGGGACAGTGCAAGCTCCTCTCCATTCAGAGACATTCACAAAAACCTCACCTCAAAGACAAATGGGAGAAGTACACAAAACCCACACAACTCAAAACAACAATGGCACATAAGGAATTCAAGAGGGAAGCTATCCTTCCCTTCTCTTAATCCTTTTCTACGAGCCACACTCTGTGAAGTGATCTAACATTCTGGTTGCTTTGTCTCTGCTGTAATATCTCCATCAGGCATCAGGCCTGTAAACATATTTGAAATACAGTTTATAAGCAGCCCCTACAAGGACCCAGCAGGATGGCAGTGGATCCAGTACGTTCCTCCAGCCCTGTCCTTAGGTTACCTACTGTCTCCTTGGTTGCTTTTGGTGGTATTTGGATGCTTCTGAATTTTGCAAGGTTTTGGCCTCCGGGAAGTGGCACGTCCGGTATCCTCCTTGTGACCGTGAACCCCTTTCAAGACGGCCTTCTTGGCTTTAGAGCTTTGGATTTCGGTCTTGGCCCTTGGACGGCTGCAAAAACAGCAGACTTGAGAGACAAGGTTCTGAGGGTGACTTTCACACATCTCACACACACAAATACCAACCCCGGCCCCGTGAATCTCACTCCCCCATAGCTTGACCAAGAGTGTAGGAAACGCAACACTACTCAGCTTACAAACATTCAACACAGAATTAGAATGAGGTTCTCAAAGGCCTGTTTTGGTTAGAGGATCTAGGAAAGTTTGAAATTATTATCTAGTTCATTTTGAGCACAATGGTGAACAAACTGCCCAGGGCAATAAGAGAAGAAATCTCAGAGGTTGGATAAAAATGGTATTTTGATTTATCAGTTGGAAGATACCCCCTGAGGCCATCAGCCAAAACCCCTTCTTGCCATGCAAGCAAGAAGACACAATTAAAGCACTGCCCACAATCTCTGTTGAGATCAAATAAAGGCTGCAAAACCCCTACAACTCACTGCATCCTTTGCTGTCATACTTTCTATCGGTCTGACAGTGTCAGAACTTTTGCTTCAAAATGCTTCATACTGCTACCCCTCTTAATTTCCTCCAAGCAGCGTCCTTAGGCCTGAGATTTTCTATGTCTTTGGGTACTGACCAGGCCAAATACTGTCTCCCCCAACAGGGACAACTTTCCAGGTCTTTCTCATCAACTTCTTAAAGAAAAATCTGCAATAACTACCTGGATCCTGTATGCACATCACATGCTGCTACTGCAGCTGCCTAACTGCTCCATGCATACACAATAGGCAAAGAAAAATTCCAAATTCCTCGGTTTATTTCTGGGTCAACAGTCCCTATATTTTCAGATTTCTATAGAAGAAGGTTCTTTGACCATCACCAAGACAGGTGCCAAAGGCATATATTATAATCCACTGAGCAAGAAAAGAGATGAAGTAGATGCATCTCCACATGTTTATGTTGATGGTCAATATTTTCCTTCTCCAAAATCTTGATGTATTCTATTCTGTAAAGCTAACATGTTTTCAGCCCATGCACTAAACTGAGGGCCTTCTTCATATTCAATATACCATAGCAAGAATTTCTGGACAGGGCAAAAAAGAAAAGAAAAGAAATCTCCCCCATTAACAGCCCTTCCTCATTCTGTCCCAGGTTTTTGGAGAGGGGGTGTTCACTAAAAGGCAAATCCTGTCCTAATAGCTGGAGAAAAAAAGGAGGCAATTTTCGGAGTCCATCGAGTTCCACATCCCATCTCATTTTCGCTTCTATTCATTTTAGACCCCCCCAAGCAGGGAAGAAACAGGAGAGACTTCGTTAGCTTCCACGTGGCAGGAGGTATAGATATCTCGGCAAGCCCCACCAAACAGGACCTTGACCCCGCAAAACTTTCTTAATCAGCTCCCAAACGAAGAAACAAGACTCATTCAAAGCCCATCACTCCCCCCACCTCCATTCTGACCCCCCGTTTCCGGCCTCCCAATTATCTTCTGGACCCCCCAGGTAGAAAAAAATCAAGACAATTTCAGCCATCTGCCCACGTGGGGAGAAAGGTAGAAATTTGGGGAACGGGCAGAAAGCAGGACCTCCACCCCCCAAAACAAGAGGCTTTCAAACCACATATTCCTCCGCTCTCATTTGGGGTTCCGTTTTCAGCGAAGCGCCCCCTCCCCCATTCTAGCCAAGGGGAAAACCTCTCCCCGCCTCTCCCGGACAGTGCCCACTCCCCTCGCCCCCCTCTTTCATTTACCCCCCAACAGCTCCCTCCCCAGCCTCACCTCCTTCTTCGCCATCTTGGACGAGCGAGGCAAAAAGTAGGCCGCCGCGTGAGCTTCGTGGCTTACAGCCAAATTCTCGCCAGGACAGCCCAAAGCAACGCCGAGATGCCACGAAAGGCATGCGGCAATGCTTTTTTTAGCGAAAGGAGCTTTTCAACTGGCTACCGCTCTGTAGCGGATCACAGCCCACAGATACACTGTTGGGAATTCCCAGATGACGCACGACGGCAGTTTGTGGCGGGAGTTGTGGTTTTTTAGTTTTTTTATCAACTACAGGCGAGACCGACAAGTATATTATTCTAATTGGGTTTTTCTCTCTAAACAAACCAACTAACTTAGCGTATGCCTTTTATTTTTATAAATTTGCCTTCACATTAGCCAATAAATCAGCTGAGGCCTTCTTCCAGCACTTTCACACTACAACAATCTATAAGTTGATGATTCCACCTTACCGTCCATGAGCCTTGCATGGAATTCCTTGGCATTTGAGTCTGATACAACATGCGCTCACAGTCCCAGCGCTTCCCCATCCACTCGAAATCCCAGGATCCCCACAGGGTGTTGCCATGGCAATCAAAAGTGGAATCATGGCACAGTAATTGTTCAGTGTGAATGGACCCTCCAATTGACCAAATCCATTAACGTGCCCCTGCATGCCTTTATGTTTTTCATCAAAACAAAGCAATAAATAGACTGCAATTTTTCAGGACTTTCCTTCTAAACAAGCCCATAAATCAGCCGGACTACATTGATTGCATTGCAAACCCAAATCTCTTAAGCAAAGCTGGAGACGTATGAACTCAATGGCATTTACCCCTAAGTGTTGATTTCGCATTCACCAACGAATTATGGGTTCATTTATCTTGGAATGAGCCATTTATTTATTTGGGGCAGGAGTAGTCGTTTTCCCCAAATAAATAAATGGCTCATTCCAAGTAGAATGAACCCATTGATTCCGTTGGTGAATGCGAAATCAACACTTGGGTAAATGCCATTGATTCAGTGCGTCTCCTCCAGCTTTTGCTAACAGCGGTTGGATGCAATGCAATCAAGATGTCATGCGGCTGATTTATGGGCTTGTTTAGAAAGGAAAGTCCTGAAAATAATAACATGCAGTCTATTTATTGCTTTGTTTTGATGAAATCTAAGGCATGCAGCCTATTTAATGGATTTGGTCCAATCGAGGGTCCATTCACACTGAACAATTATTGTGCCATGATTCCACTTTAATT
>CAOKZL010004855.1:0-16384 GCA_948472985.1 Iguana delicatissima | reverse complement strand
CTGGGCTTTACTGCCGGGCGCTGGTTATGGTCAGTTCGAGCATAAGGCTGACAGCCTGATTGCAAAATTCAAGAAGCGGGCGGAACGGTCAAAGAGATTGATGTATGAGCAGAGTCACCGCGATTATCTCCTCGTCTTGCGGTTATCTGCATCATCGTCTGCCTGTCATGGGCTGTTAATCATTACCGTGATAACGCCATTACCTACAAAGCCCAGCGCGACAAAAATGCCAGAGAACTGAAGCTGGCGAACGCGGCAATTACTGACATGCAGATGCGTCAGCGTGATGTTGCTGCGCTCGATGCAAAATACACGAAGGAGTTAGCTGATGCTAAAGCTGAAAAATGATGCTCTGCGTGATGATGTTGCCGCTGGTCGTCGTCGGTTGCACATCAAGCAGTCTGTCAGTCAGTGCGTGAGCTACCACCGCCTCCGGCGTGGATAATGCAGCCTCCCCCCGACTGGCAGACACCGCTGAACGGGATTATTTCACCCTCAGAGAGAGGCTGATCACTATGAAAAACAACTGGAAGGAACCCAGAAGTATATTAATGAGCAGTGCAGATAGAGTTGCCCATATCGATGGAAACGATGCAATTATTGTGAGCAATACACACGCGCTTCCAGCGGAGTATAAATGCCTAAAGTAATAAAACCGAGCAATCCATTTACGAATGTTTGCTGGGTTTCTGTTTTGGCGATAAGGTTTTCCGCGCCGCCACAAATTTTGGCTGCATCGACAGTTTTCTTCTGCCGATTCAGAAACCAAGAAATGATGGGTGATGGTTTCCTTTGGTGCTACCGCTGCCGGTTTGTTTTGAACAGTAAACGTCTGTTGAGCACATCCTGTAATAAGCAGGGCCAGCGCAGTAGCGAATAGCATTTTTTATTAGTGATTTTATGCTTTTTGAAGTTCGCAGAATCGTATGTGTAGAAAATTAAACAACCCTAAACAATGAGTTGAAATTTCATATTGTTAATATTTATTAATGTATGTCAGGTGCGATGAATCGTCATTGTATTCCCGGATTAACGATGTCCACAGCCCTGACGGGGAACTTCTCTGTGGGAGTGTCCGGGAATAATTAAAACGATGCACACAGGGTTTAGCGCGTACACGTATTGCATTATGCCAACGCCCCGGTGCTGACACGGAAGAAACCGGACGTTATGATTTAGCGTGGAAAGATTTGTGCAGTGTTTGAACGCTCTCAGTAAATAATGTATGATCAAAGGTATAGTAATATCTTTTATGTTCATGGATATTTGTAACCCATCGGAAACTCCTGCTTTAGCAAGATTTTCCCTGTATTGCTGAAATGTGATTTCTCTTGATTTCAACCTATCATAGGACGTTTCTATAAGATGCGTGTTTCTTGAGAATTTAACATTTACAACCTTTTTAAGTCCTTTTATTAACACGGTGTTATCGTTTTCTAACACGATGTGAAATATCATTGGTGGCTAATATAGTAAATATAATGTGAGACGTTGTGACGTTTTTAGTTCAGAATAAAACAATTCACAGTCTAAATCTTTTCGCACTTGATTGAATATTTCTTTAAAAACTAACCTGAGCCATTGGTAAAACCTTCCATGTGATACGAGGGCGCGTAGTTTGCATGATTGTTTTTATTGTTTCAATCTGGTCTGACCTCCTGTGTTTTGTTGATGATTTATGTCAAATATTAGGAATGTTTTCACTTAATAGTATTGGTTGCGTAACAAAGTGCGGTCCTGCTGGCATTCTGGAGGGAAATACAACCGACAGATGTATGTGAGGCCAACGTGCTCAAATCTTCATACAGAAAGATTTGAAGTAATATTTTAACCGCTAGATGAAGAGCAAGCGCATGAGCGACAGTTTAATAAAAAAAGGAACAATCTGCTCGATGATCCCTCCGTGGATCTGATTCGTGTAGAAAATATGCTTAATAGCACCATTTCTATGAGTTACCCTGATGTTGTAATTGCATGTATAGAACATAAGGTGTCTCTGGAAGCATTCAGAGCAATTGAGGCAGCGTCTGGTGAAGCACGATAATAATATGAAGGATTATTCCCGGGTGGTTGACTGATCACCATAACTGCTAATCATTCAAACGATTAGTCTGTGACAGAGCCCAACACGCAGTCTGTCACTGTCAGGAAAGTGGTAGAAACTGCAACTCAATTACTGCAATGCCCTCGTAATTAAGTGAATTTACAATATCGTCCCGTTCGGAGGAAGAACGCGGGATGTTCATTCTTCATCACTTTTAATTGATGTATATGCTCCTCTTTCTGACGTTAGTCTCCGACGGCAGGCTTCAATTACCGAGGCTGAAGAATTTCCGGACCCTTTTTGCTCAAGAGCGATGTTAATTTGTTCAATCATTTGGTTAGGAAAGCGGATGTTGCGGATGTTGTTCTGCGGGTTCCGTTCTTCGTTGACATGAGGTTGCCCCGTATTCAGTGTCGCTGATTTGTATTGTTCTGGCGAAGTTGTTTTTACGTTAAGTTGATGCAGATCAATTAATACGATACCTGCGTCATAATTGATTATTTGACGTGGTTTGATGGCCTCCACGCACGTTGTGATATGTAAAGATGATAATCATTATCACTTTACGGGTCCTTTCCGGTGAAAAAAGGTACCAAACATTGTCGCGAGTAGTGAACCGTAAGCAGCAATACGGAACTGAACCAAGTAAGAAAAAAACATAACATTGCTGGTACACTTAGAGTTACAAGTAGTTATAAAGCAAGATAAAAGATTTAAGACCAGCTAAAGTTTCCAAAATAACAAAAAGCACGTAATCGGCAACTAGATACGTCTTGTAGTTTACCCACAGCAGTTGGTTATTGTCTGAGACGCAGGGGACCAGGCACTTGCCCCGCTCTACTTTGGTATTTGATGCCCCGTGACGTTTTGGTTGTTCTCCTTTGTTATGTTCCTTACTAGTGGAGCTTGGCTACTCCAGAACCTTCTCCATTTCTACATTGAAGACCTCACTTTTCCGTCATCTTGTGACATACGATGCTAACCTGAATAAAATGTAATCTAACCCAAATACTTCAGTAACCCTTCACAGCCTGAAGGGAACGACCTCAGCACTGAAGCCTGGATACGGGAAACCCCATTATCACACGAATATCTGCAACTTCCAGAATCATATGATAGTGCAGAATGTCCAGAAACTGCTTTTCTCAGCGCTTTGTGAAACTGAGATATTGATATTTCAAGGCAGAGGAAGGAAAACAGAAAAAAACCCCATAATAGATAAGGAAGTACAGAGTGAATAGATTTGGCTTTGTTTGGCTCTAGCTGCATGCTGCACTGGTGGTGAAGAGGAATACAGTGGAGCAAGATTTAAAAATCTTATAGAAGAGTGGTGGATAGAAAAGGAGAGAATGTTGACGGTGAGAGCAGCAGAAAGGTGAGTCAGTTGCCATTTTCATCAATACATTGCTTGCAAAGTAATGAGTCCTTGGAGCCAAGTTGCTCCTGAAACAGAGCTGGGCTGCGACATTTGCCTGTCCTGTGGCAAAGACGATTGTCTTCCTAACCATGCCCACCAGCAGATTCCAGAAGATTAGGTGAAATTTTCTGCTGGTGTCTTAAACATACACCAGAATTCCTACAGAAGTACTCTGTTTTCCTGATGCATAATCATTATGTTCCAGGCTGTGAAGAAATACTGTACATTTAGTGCCATTGTGTGCAGGCATTAGCTTATGAGCATTCGTTGTGCAGGGTTGAAAGTAGCCCTTTGGTACTCATTGGCCTTGCCTCTTAGCTCCCAAATGTTCAGCGTCTGGGTACCCATTGAAATGCACAATGTTGCATTCAACACCAAATACTGCGGCATGATACTCAACTCATATCCTCTGTGTGCAGAGGTTTGCATAACACAGCCTCGGTGTAGGAACTTGACTGTTGTCTCCTGGAAATTTTGGGACTCACATGCACTTGTGTTTGCTAGCTCCAACATCATATCTGCCTTGTCCAATACCTGCTGAGAAAACATGTATGTGCATGAAATTATTTGGGTTGCATTCATTTGCTTCTCTTTCCTTTTTGCTACCAGGACTGTGCCTGGCCCTCAGGCCCCGACCGGATATCCTGGCCCACGTGGTGTCAAGGTAAGGAAATTATACAACCAAACTGTTTACTTCTTCCAAATACAATGAACAGAGCTCACTTTACACAATCTCTGATACAAGGAGCATGGAGATGCAGATGGTTGTTGACATAAAAAATCCTTCAGATTTGGGTGTGCCACATGAGCCTTTCTGTTTCATCCCATTAGGTAAATACCATACCCTCTAACATTTCAGATGAAAAGCAGATACACTGTGGCCAAGTAACATCAGAGTAAGCTCAAGATGCAAAAAGTTATTAAAAAAGGGAGAACAGACAAGCTGAGGTGGTGGCAGCTTCTATTTGCCTGAATCTACTAGGAAAGGCAAAGATCTGCTGCTTTTTCTTTTCCCATGCTGAATTAATTGAGGACAAATTGAATCGTTCAGCCTTTGTAGTATTTGATGTAGCTAGAGAAGAAAAGGGAGCAAGCAAATGGGACGCTTTGAAAAGCAGCTGAATAAGTGGAATGCAAAGGATTAATCAGGGTGAGCCTGATCCATTGGAACAACTTGGAAATTACTCAGAGGCCCTTTCATGCTACAAAATACAACTGCTGTATTCCATTTAACTCCTACGGCAAACTGGGACTTGTAAGTTAAGTGAAGCACTGGAGTTTCATAGCTGTAGAAATTCTAAATATCACCCCAAACTGTCAATTCCAGGATTCCATGGACTGTTGCCATGGCAAATAAAATTGGAATATAGCTCTATAATTGTGTAGTGTGAATGCAGTTCTGTTCTCATCCCAGTTTCCCATAGCTGCACAAGAAGACATGTACATGCAGGAGATTCTTGAAAACTATAAACTTCCTTGTTCTTCTTCCTGGAATATTATATCCAATTCTAGGGTAGTAACTTTTAAGACTTATAGATATTAAATAGATATGAACATTGAGATGATATTTGAGGTTATCATTTTCAGAATGTAACTACATCTTGCAGTCAGCCAGCATTCTTACACTATGACTAGAATTCCCAGGTACCAGCCAAAATATTTGGAATAGTAGTGAAAGGAAATGACTTTTCTAGACCCCTCACCCACTCAATCTCCATGACTGGGTTTCAAGGCATTAAGCTTGCTGCTCTGTGATGAATTAATTGTACATTGCCTTTTTGTGAGTCCTAACAATCATAGTTCCAAAGTACACTTGCAGGCTCTGAGTTTTAGATGTGCAAAAGAATTCCATTCCACACTGTCTCCAGAAAAACAAACAAACAAGCAAACAAACAAACAACCTTTCAGAATATGAGGTCATTAGCTTACTTCTTTTCCCCTATTTAAAAAAGTCCCGGAAAATTAAATTAAAGACATTTTATGTGTATTTCTTTCCATTTCTTTTGAGACACCCCCAGTTGCTTACAAGAAACTCTTGATTATTTGCTTATCCAGCAAGGTAGACAGTTTTGCACCATGTAAAATGTTGCATTTGCAAAAATCTGAACATTCCAGCTTATCCCCTCCTCTTGAAAACATAGGTCCAATTTCAGGAGAGCACAAGTTCCAGAGGAATTGGAGAAACTACCTCCAAACTACAATGCATCATAATTTGAATCCCTCTCGTTTGATCAAAAATTCCTTCTCACTCATCCCAGGCTTGATTGGCCTGCTTTGCTTCATTTGTTCCTTTTCCTTAGGGAAGGGACCATTGAGCAGAAAGGATTCAAGTAGATGAAAACGTCTCAGGTGAAATCAAACAACGTGGTTGAGCCAAGTATTCCTTGAAGTTTGTGTGTTTGATGATCAAATGAGACCAGACACAAAAAATTGGGTTAAATAAGGGTGATTTTATTGGACCTAATCCATTTAAATAACATCGGCCTGGAAAACAAAGCAAAGTGGCAACCTGATGGAGGTCTAGCCAAGGCCAGGTGTCACTCCTATTACCATCCCTCAAGCTTCCCTGGGCTGAAACACCTTAGTCTGAGGACAATCCAAATACTTAGATTGCTCTCTAGTCTGGCATAACTGGAAAGAGAGTTTACAAATGCCTGTCAAAGTTGCAAGACCGCATGAGCGAGGCTGAATCCCAGATTACTGTGAAGGGCAGCTCCCTTCTTCACCCCATAGACTGCAGGACCCTAAGAGGAGTTCCAGTGTCCTTGATGTTGTCTGTGTACCTTCAAGTTACATCAACCTAAGGTGGAACCTAGCATGGTCCCAGGCTGAGAATGGGTGTGTATGTGCCCAGGATCACCCAAGTGGGTGTCTCGTGGCCAAGCAGGGAATCGTACTTTCAGGTCATAGTCCAGTGTCTTAAACACCATGCCTCACCTACACTTGAAATCTCGTGTGAAAAAACGTGATCAATGGGAATGTTTTATTCTCCCCCACCCTGATCTACTAAAGGAAAGCCTATTTAATGGCACTCACCCTAAGCCAATTATCCAAAGTCCTGCAGATACAGTATGGGATAGCAACAGCTAAAGGAGGACAAAAAGTCATCTTTGGCCAAAGTGATCAGACAATTTTACCGTCGTGAGGTGGGAGAGTAGGTTGTGCTGAGAAGATCAAGAGGGCATATAAAGGTAATTAGGCTTGATACAGTATCTCATCTTATTCTGTCACATGCTGTGAATTGGTGCCAAGTGCCAGCCACTGTTATCTTACTCACTGTCATGGAGGCCATCAAACAGTTACCTTCTCCCCACAGCCTTGTTTGCCTACATGTCCAGGTGGAGCCTTCTCTTGTGACAGCTCAGCTCTAGAACAGGGGCTGAGAATCATGGGAGGCCTCCAAAGGGCTGCCAGACTGTACCACAGGCACAGCCAGTCACCCTGATGGTCTAGGAATGTTGGCACAATGGAGTCCAGAAGCACAACATCTGGAGGGCCCCACAGTTCCTACCACAGCTGGAAATAGAGAGGGACTATCCACATTTTTCCTGAGTAGGTGTATCACCCTATGAAAACATGGAACTCACAGACAGTATGAATCTATTTCTTGATTTCTTTCATTTTCATAAGTGAGAATGAAACATTCAAGTTTCTCTAGATGTTGAGCAGTTTCTGCATTTTCCCTCTATGATTTTGCATACTGAAAGACTTTATTTATTTTATTTTTGTAGTCTCAGTTTTATTAAGTTTCTTGGAGAAAAACTACTGTACGCTCAAAAATTAATGTTTTTGGATAAAACAAATTGAAAAAAAAAGTACAGACTTCTCACTTTAAAAAAAATTCTTGCAGATGACTGTTTTAAAATACAAAGCGTCCTCAGCTACCGCGTTCCCAACTGCATGTAATCACGAGATATTTTCTTGCATCTTTCTCAATGATTTTCTTCATTGGGTAATTTTTGGGAGAAAAATAATAATATGCGCACATAGCGCACATCTTGCATTCCAATTTTTTTTAAAAAAATAAGAAAAACTGCTGGTCATTTTGGTTGCCTTCTTCTTCGGACAGGGTGTTCTCACGTGCTTAAGACGTCCTTTTCTCATCAAATATTAGAAAATGTTTAAGTATATTTTGCATTTCATTTTATTTTATTTAGATGTCACTCTCCCAGCACATTATTCAAGACTAGGGATGGTACTAAATTGATAATTTTCCAAATCCAATCTGGAAGGTTCTGAATTCACTGAATTTCAATCTTTCAAATCTTTTTTTTAAAAAGGGTTTAAAAAGCAAGGGAAAAGAAGGATAATCTTGGGGAAGACAATTCCTCAGCCTGAGCAAAAGCCAGGCAAGGCAAACCTCTCTGGAAGAAATCTAGTCTGTCATAGTTTTGCCTCAGGATCTCCCAGATTGAAAATCACACTGAAGGGCCTTTTCTAGGACAGCAGGTACAATGTGGTTATCTGACATTTTCTTGCCTGTGCAAACAGGTCCTACATACTATAGTAGGAGAAATAATCCAGGTCAAAAAACTGGATCCTTTGATAGTTCCTTATGGGATTTGGTTTTTTTGTGTTCACCATGCAACAGCACACGGTGCCAGCCTCGCAAAATTATTCAATCCTACAATTGTGTTGGAAAGAACTTTGAAAGGAGCTATGCAAGGGAATCTTTCAGCTGCCCTTGAAACTCAAGCCTGTACCTTCAAAGTGCTGAACTTAAATATTAAATGCTCTAATTTAAATACATTTAGAACAACCCCCTAACAGGCCAACTAATTTCTGAAGTCAGCTAAGGCCATTATTATTCCAAGGGGCAAAATCTTGCTCATCTGGATTCCCAGGTTTTTAGGCTTCTTGCAGTCACAAGCTGTTTGGTTGTGGGATTCAAAAGATTCCACTTTGCTGTATTTGGCTCAGGGATTTCAGATTAGTGAATTTCAAATCCTTGCTGAGGCATTGCTAATCCCAGGCAGTTTATGTACCTCCTTCCAGGATCTAGGGGCCAACACTAATTAAATAATGCAAAACTCACAATAAATCTCTCTATAGATAGGTAACAATACAAATTATAGATGCAATTTGGCACATAGGCACTCTCAATTTGGCACATATGCACTCATACTACTAGTCGCTTTTATGCATCCAGGTGCCAGTGTAGGACTTGCCTGCAAGACTGTTAAGGGCTCATACCTCAAGATTCTGATTAGGAGCATACTTGTTCCAAGGAAGTTCAATACAATGGAGATTATCTGCAAAGGACCACAACATATTTTGGACATTTCAATTGAAAATATATAAGAGGATTTACTGGGACCATTTAATGCCTATTATGGGCATTATGTCCTCAAAATGGTTTGCTTAGGGGTAGCTTGGGAGCTACTTCAGGTCCTTCATCACATGTTGATGTCCCTCCCTGCAGATAGTTCCATGAGAAGGTCAAGAATCTTAAAATCAATAAAAGGAGCATGCGAGCTCATACCAGGCCCTGGACCAGTCGTGTGGGAGCAGGGGGCCAAGTCACTGGGCAATGTTTCTGGGAGAATTGTTTGTAGAGATATCTCGTGCTGCTTGGCCATGTCCCCATGCATCGCAGCCACACCCCCATAATATCTCACACAGTAGCCCACCTCACCCACCCCCACACTCTCAGTCTTGCCACTGCCCTGGATGCAAATAGCTTACCAATGGAAGGGAAGCAGATCTAGCTTTCCTTTTTCCCATCTTGACCAGCAGGCACAACACTCTCATGCCACAAGAAGGTGCTGCAACTAGTTCTCCCCAGCATGCTTCCAAATGCCCTCCACTTGTTTTTATCTACAATAAAGCTACTGCTAATTTGTGAAAGTAAAACAGAAACTCAAGAAAGGTCACTGAGAACAGACAGGGGGAAAAGAACTATATCATAAGGAATTCAACATGAGGAAGAAAAGAGAATAAAGAAACACATCGACATCAAAAAAAATTATCACATGTTCCTTGGTAATCAGCACTACTTCTTTAAAAATAAGAGTCTGGCTGCGCAGTGCTTAAATGCCGGTACTGCAGCCACAAGGTTGTGAGTTCTATCAGCGAGGTCCAGGTTCTATTCCAGCCTTCTAGCTGGTCGGAAACCAGTACCCAGCTTGTTGGGAGCAATCTAGCTAAAAAGCATTGTAAAATGTCTTGCAGAGTGCTTAGCACTCATAAGCAGCATAGAAATACACATGCTATTGCTATTCCTTCAACCACATTTTGGGACACTTTTATTCTGAACCTCATGTATGAAAAATGGTGCCCACATTTGCTATAAATATGCTCTGCAATTTGTTTTTCCCCATCCCAAAGTTCCTTATAATGGCTTGTATTGGACCCAACTTGAATAGGATTTATTTGATTAAAAAGGATGTTGACTAGTAAGCCTGAGTTAGTAAAGGCCTTTCTGCACTACACTGTTATAGTGTGTGTATCTATCTTCTGCTTTCAGCATCCTATGGAGTCCTGGGGTTTGCAGTTTAGGGAGGGGCCTCTACAAATTTTTTACCAGAGAGCTCCTTGCTTTTCTCAGGCAAAACTCACAAATCCCAGAATTCCACATCAGGTTGAAAGTGGAATAATAGGCTATAAGAGTATAGTGCAGAAAGGTCAAGTCTGCATTTTGGGGACTAGAATGGGATTTAGGCTGTTATAATTGGTATTAGTACTAGTATTATTTTCCCATGGGGTAAAGGGGAAAAACAATAAATTTGGCACATAAAGTTAAAAGAGCTTATATGACCAATACATATTAAAACAATTCATACATACTTTAAATGTGTCGGTTTAAAATCTATCTGGATAGCCACCAGAACAGCAAAATCATCTGGAGGCTTGTTGCTTTACGCTGAGAAAGTATGTCCAGTTGAGGTACCACTGTTTTAGGGGGTGCAGAAGAAAATATCCCCTAGACTTCGTTGTGTAAATGTTCTTAAGTATGTTCTTCAGTCAGGAGAATTCTAACAAAATGAATATATTAGTACCTGGCAATCATACCTTCCATCACCATATAGTAATTCAGAGAGTTTGCTAAGAAAAGGTGTTTCCAGCAGGATCCAATGGTGTAATTTGGCTGTCCAGCAACATCAGAAATAAGAATTTCTTTCCCCTTTCTCCTACTGATATTAAAACTTTTTCCTTATACTGTGCTCTGTAGGGACTCTGGAGAAATACTGTACATTGTGAATTTTTGTTGGGAGAGGGCACTTTTAGGCGTTATGAGTAGAGGAAGCTCACAACTAACCTTCCCTCCCACCTCTTTCTATGTTCTACAGCTTCCTCTACATTTTGGATATGTTGAATATGGGAAGCCATTTTTCAAGCCTGATTAAAAAATGAAACACTCGGCTTAGCATGTATAGTTTCAGTTTTGAAACTCAATTAAAGCCTAGCACCTTTGGGTTCCCCTTATCATGGAGGTCCTGTGTCCCTAACCCTAGCGAATTGGAGGGATGACTGCACTCAAAGTACAGAAGCAACTCCCACTGAACTCAGCTGTATCTTCCTTCTCAGCAAACCTATTAACAATCAGACTGCAAAAGGTTCCTCTGTATAAACTTTGAATAAGGGATTTTCCTGTTTTAATATGGCTCCAACTCAGCAAGTGAGAGAAATACCAGGTGGCGTAAATTAGACCAAAGACTGTGAACAAGGAAGAAAAACACAACTGAGACAGACCAGTGCAGATGTGTATGGCCCATAGGCCTTCATACAAATGGTTCAAATACTATCTGATCTCAAAAGGAAGATTGTTCTCCAGTACCCTGATTTTTCCTACTGATTTCTTCTCTCATTGAGCCTTCAAACTATTCAAGGACAGAAACAAACAGCTCCTTGGTAAGCACTAGATAATATTATGAATTCTGGTCAAAACCCTCAAAAGCTCCAACTACATAACCAAAAACACAAAGTTTAAAAAATGATCTAAATATTTTATTTGGCTACATGCACACACACAACAATGATCAACACAATGCAGTAAATGCAGCTGGAAAGTATTATGAGAAATGCAAACATGACAGTGAAATATCCCATTGACAGTGGACCTAGGAGAAATGTCAGCATTTATCTATGAGCATCAAGACTGATGTTGTCTCAGGCAGAGAACTCTATGTAGCACTAGTGAGATACATACTAGATTTTACTAATCCATCATCAGCTGGCTAGGCAGACAATGTGAGAAAACCTTCAATAATGCCTATCTCAAATTTCACCACTCTGTTTCAACTTCCAGGATCCAGAAGCAACCAGCTATCAGCCAGCTCAGGCTGCCACTTCCTTGTGGAAAATGAGTCAATCTTTTTCTAAAGAGAGTGGCTGGGAGGTGTCAGGCTGGCCCTAAAAAACTCTTGTTATAGCCCTTGCACCTCATGTTTGGCAGCAAGAGCTTTCCAGCATGGGCTGGGTTCACTTGGGCTTTGATTCCCTCAAACCTCTGACTAATACTGTGCAGTTGAAAGGAATGATAGAGCTGTATATTTTGAACTATGTGAAGGACCAAATTTTTCCCACTGTGGCCTTATAGGACTGATAACTGCGATTTCTTTCAAATGCTTAAGTGTTCAGATTGTGAGAGGATCATACATCACCATGTTCATGAATTATATCCAAGTGAGCAATTTCTCCTAGTCACTTTGTTGTTTTGGCAGATACTTGTTTATAACATTACCAGAAAAAAGTAATTTTTTTCACAAATGAACCTATTCTAGGTGAGCATCATCCTAATTTTGAAAGGCACTGCCCAATTCAAGCTCGGCACTTTTTCAGAAGCACCATTCAAAGAAGTCACTGAATCCCCATTTCCAGCATCCTCCAGGGAAACCCTGTATTCCCTCTCCTCCCTTTCTCAGGTATCTGTTTCACTCCCTTGTATTAAAGTACATGTAGAAAACAAACATCCTTGTGTTACAGCATTTCCCTTTGGAAAAGGTAAAATAAATCAGATGTATAATACTTTAGACCACTCTATATAGGCACATGAAAACAAAGCACACAGTTGAGGCAGGCATTCAAGAAAGCAACAGTTGTATCTTTCAGATTATTCACATGCTTGCTGCCTTACAAGTCAGGCAAAGTAAAACAAAATAAAACACTGGTCTTCTGTACAAAACCTGTGCAGGAAATGATTTCATTTTTCCAGCAGCACAACAAAAGGATACATTTTCAATGGCAACAAATCATCTTGTCACTAGAACTGTGCTTCAAATCCTTGACTTCTAATTTACTGCCTCCATAGTCTCGCTCATTAACTTGTTTATCAGATGAAGCAACGTTTTTAAGGTAAATAGGAAATATAACATCTTATAAAAAATAGTATAGATGAAAATAAAATTCTGTATCAGTTTACACCCCGGCTAAATGCAGAATAATATATCCTTGGCTGTGCCTAACCTTTTCCTCTTCAAAGATTACATTACATTGCTGGCTGAACATCATATGCAGTGCCAAGAACATAGGATGCTCTTAGAATCATAGAATCATAGTAATGTAGAGTTGGAAGAGACCACAAGAAGCCCAACCCCCCGCCATGTAGGAAAACCCTCAAATCCGACAAGTGGCCATCCAGCCTCCGCTTAAAAACCTCCAAGTAACAGACCTACCACCCTCTGTGGCAGCACATTCCACTGCCGGACAGCCCCTACTGTCAGGAAATTCCTCCTGAGGTTCAGGTGGAATCTCCCCTCCTGCAGCTTGCATCCATTGCTCCTTGTCCTGGTCTCAAGAGCAGGAGAAAACAAGCCCACTCCCTTCAACAGTGAGAAATGTAAGGTCCTACACTTAGGCAGAAAAAATGGATGCAGAAATATAGGATGGGGGACACGTGGCTGGCTAACAGTACGTGTGAAAGGGATCTAGGAGTCTTCCATAGACCACAAGCTGAACATGAGTCAGCAGTGAGGAATGCGGCAACCAAGAAGGCCAACGCAACTTGGTTGCATCAATAGGAGTATGGTGTCTAGATCGAGGGAGGTATTGGTACCACTCATTCTGTATTGGTTAGACCTCTAATTTCTTAATACTGTGTCCAGTTCTGGGCACCTGAATTCAAGAAGGATATGGATAAGCTGGAGCAGGTCCAGAGGAGGGCAACCAAAATGGTGAGGGGCCTGGAAGCCATGCCCTATGAGGACAGACTTAGAGAGCTGGGTATGTTTAGTCTGCAGAAAGAACGAGAGGGGACATGATAGCCATGTTTAAATATTTGAAGGGGTGTCATGTTGAAGGGCTTGGCTTGCTTTCTCCTGCTCTTGAGACCAGGACAAGGAGCAATGGTATGCAAGCTGCAGGAGGGAGATTCCGCCTGAACCTCAGGAGGAATTTCCTGACAGTCAGGGCTGTCCGGCAGTGGAATGTGCTGCCACAGAGTGTGGTGGAGTCTCCTTCTTTGGAGGTTTTTAAGCGGAGGCTGGATGGCCACTTGTCGGGAGTGCTTTGAGGAATTTTCCTGCATGGCAGGGGGTTGGGTCGGGGCACGGCCCTTGTGGTCTCTTCCAACTCTACATTTCTATGTATTGATGATTCTAGAGTATCTGAATGTTCTTCACAGTGCAGATGATGTTCAGCCAGCAATGTAATGTAATGTTTGAAGAGGAAGATGTGTGCACACCAAGGAGTATATTATTCTGCATTTAGCCGGGGTGTAAACTGATAAGAAGTTTATTTTCATCTATACTATTTTTGTATTTTATAAGATGTTATATTTCCTATTTGCCCTTAAAACATTACTTTCATCTGATAGACATTTAAATAAGCAACTATATGGAGGGGAACATAAATTGCAAAATCAAGGATTTGAAGCACAGTTTCTGATGACAAGATGATTTGTTGCCATTGAAAATGTATCCTTTTGTTGTGCTGGAAAAATGAAATCATTTCCTGCACAGGTTTTGTACAGAAGACCAGTGTTTTATTTTGTTTTCTTTTTGTAACTTGTAAAAGGCAGCAAGCATGTGAATAATCTGAAGGGTCCAAACTGTTGCTTTTCTTAACGCCTGCGACTGTGTACTCTTTTCATGTGCTATATAGAGTGGTCTAAAGTATTATACATCTGATTTATTTTACCTTTTCCAAAAGGGAAATGCTGTAAGTACCAGAGGATGTTTGTTTTCTACATGTACTTTAATACAAGGGAGTGAAACAGATATACCTGAGAAAGGGAGGAGAGGGAATACAGGTTTCCTGGAGGATGCTGGAAATGGGGATTCAATAGTTCTTTGAATGGTGCTTCTTAAAAAGTGCCAACTTGAATTGGGCAGTGCCTTTCAAAATTAGGATGATGCTCACCTGGGAACAGGTTCATTTGTGAAAGAGATCTTTTCTGGAGGAGTTAGAAAGAAGTATACTGCCAAAAACAACAAAGTGACTAGGAGAAATTGCTCACTTGGATATAATTCATGAACATGGTGATGTCAGTCCTTCTTCACAATCTGAACACTTAAGCATTTGAAAGAAATAAGGTATCAGTCCTATAAGGCCACAGTGGGAAAAATTTGGTCCTTCACATAGTTCAAACTACAGCTCTTATCATTCCTTTCAACTGCACATATTAGTCAGAGGTTTGAGGAATCAAAGCCCAAAATAATTCAGCCCATGCTGGAAGGCTCTGCTGCCAAACATGAGGTGCAAGGGCTATAACAAGCTTTTTGGGCCACCTGATAGCACCCTAGTGACTCCTTTTTTAGAAAAAGATTGACTCATTTTCAAGGAAGTGGCACATTGTGTTGAGCTGGCTGATAGCTGGTTGCTTCTGAAGTCCTAATAGTGGAAGTTGAAACAGAGTAGTGAAGTTAATAGGCGTTCCTAGGTTTTCTCACATTGTCTGCCTCACCAGCATGAGCTAATGGATTAGTAAATCTAGTATGTTATTCTCACTCCTAGTCCTACGTAGATTTCTCTGCCTGAAACAAGACATCAGTCTTGATGCTCATAGATAAATGCTGACATTTCTCCTAGGTCCACTGTCAATGGAATATTTCACTGTCATGCTTGCACTTCTCATAATCTTTTCCAGCTGCATTTCTTGCATTGTGTTGATCATTGTTGTGTGTGTGCCGTGTAGCCAAATAAAATATTTTGATCATTTTTTAAACTTTGTGTTTTTGGGTACTTAGTTGGAGCTTTTTGAGGGTTTTAACCAGAATTCATAATATTCTGTAGTGCTTACCAAGAGCTGTTTTGTTTCTGTCCTTGAATAGTTTGAGAAAGGCCAATGAGAGAAGAAATCAGATTAGGAAAGAGATAAGGGTGCTGGAGAACAATCTTCCCTTTAGATGCGATTAGTATTTGAACCATTTGTATGAAGGCCTATGGGCATCACATATTCAGCTGGTCTGTCTAGTTGTGTTTTCTTCCTTGTTCACAGTCTTTGGTCTAATTTACGCCACCTGGTATTTCTCTCACTTGCTGAGTTGGAGCCATCTAAAAAAACAGGAATCCCTTATTAGAAGTTTTATACAGAGGAACCTTTTCTGCAGTCTGATTGTTAATAGGTTTGCTGAGAAGGAAGTACAGCTGAGTTCAGTGGGAATTGCTTCTCAGCTACTTGAGTGCAGTCATCCCTCCAATTCGCTAGGGTTAGGGACACAGGACCTCCATGAAAGTGGGAACCCAAAGGTGCTAGGCTTTAATTGAGTTTCAAAACTGAAACTATACATGCTCACAATATTTCATTTTTTTTAATCAGGCTTCTAAAAATGGCTTCCCATATTCAACATATCCAAAATGTAGAGGAAGCTGTAAAGCATGGAAAAGAGGTGGGAGGGAAAGTTAGTTGTGAGCTTCCTCTACTCATAACGCCTAAAAGTGCCCTCTTCCAACAAAACCACAATGTACAGATCTCTCCAGAGTCCCTACAGAGCACAGTATAAGGAAAAAGTTTTAATATCAGTAGGAGAAAGGGAAAGAAATTC
>CAOKZL010004854.1:0-16384 GCA_948472985.1 Iguana delicatissima | reverse complement strand
CCACCAGCCTGTGGCAATTTTCCAGGAAAGAGAGGAGTCTGGGGCCCTGTGGACAACATGGTTCCTGGACTTCTAGAAGAAAAAAATCACTGGCCCCCACATTGTCAGGGTATGACAGTAGCTGATATCTGATAATGTGTGCTACACCTAGTTTTTAACTTTTCACTTAAAAGCTCTAAACTATTTTGCTTTGTTTTCCTTTTCTAGTATTGCCTTGTTCACTGTGCTACTGAAAGCATTTATCTATGAAACAACATCAACAAAATATGCAAGTCATTTTAATGCCTAGAATTCATACTAAATTTTATGTTACTTTGACCTTCACATAGGGACCATTATGTAAGTTTGCTTTATGTACTCTTTCTCCTCTCCGTTATTTATTTCTGTTCATTATTATCTTATCTCAAAGTGATTCTTCAGCTGCAAAGTGATTATTCTGCTGGAACAGCAAACCTATATCTTGTGTTAATCCCAACTAGGTTACACAAGTGTTGGCTTACTGATTTAAATGTCATTGATTTGGTTGTACTCATGTTTAGGGCAAATGACGTAGGTATTAAAGCACCTGGTTCTTGGGCCTCCTTAGCCTCAGGATCTCAAGGGATGTTTCTTGATGGGATAGGCTCTTGATCAGCCTCAGTATTCTGAGTCTAATTTGTCATACTTTGCTCATAATTCAGCTGATTGGACTGACTCCTCGTCATCAAGAATGAGTTCCAGCTGCTTATTGTGGAGCAATATAAGACACCCCTCTCCATGCTAGAGACTGTTACGAAACCACTTTCCCAAAGTAATGAATGCGAGACACAGCTTCACATCCCCATGAAATACCAATTGCCCCAGGTCAGAAATTCGTGTCCCATGTTGTTTTTCATCCCACAGGAAATTTTCCTGTCAAATAACAAGCTTGGTCTAGTGACAATTCCCCTTTGGTTCTATTTTTCTTTAAAGAGAATATTTGAAATATTTTTAAAACTGTTGTTTTAATAAAATAGAAAACACAACAGGTTATTGATAATACTACTACTTGTTTTATAATGTCTCCAATAACATACATTTAAGTTGAAAGATATATAAAAGAGCTCCAGGTGCCTTTGCACACTACACAATCTATAGTGTCATCATTTCACTAGGCCATTTGCAATCCAGTATTGTTATACTGTCATGATTCCACTTTCAACATCCTAGAGACCTGGGGTTTTCCTTCAGGAAGGCCGGCCTACCTCTCCCGAAATCTGCAAACCCCAGGATTTCATAGGATGTTGAAAGTGGAATCATAGCACTGTAACAGTTCTTGTGCGGAATGGCCTTAAATTACCACAGCAGCAATGTATGGAATCCTTAGGTTTAAGTTTTGGGAGGAAAATTTAGAATTCTCAGCCAACCGGGAGCCACTCAAGCTGCAAAGCCCAGGATTCCATAGGTGCAGACCAGGCAGTTAAAGTGGAATAATAATGCTATAAATACTGTTTGAGGTTTGCAGAAGCAGTGAATTCTCTCTTGGGTATTAGTAACTGTGTGTGAGTATTTGTGGAAAATTGGAAAGTGCTTCACTTTATATGTAAATGTTAGAAAAATGCTTTAACACGTTAATCGGATATAATTTGTTCCAATAAAAATAAAGGTTACACCACAATTGTGGGAAATGTCAAAAAGTTTCTGTTACTTATCTCATTACTTCCCTCCTCTAATAGACTGCAAATCTCTAATAGTAAAACCCACTATATCAGTGGGAATCTGGCCTCTCCACATTATAATGTCATAGTGTGATCATTCCTCTTTCAACATCCTGTGAATCTGGAATTTGCAGTTTAGGGAGGCGTTTACAATTTCTTACCAGACACTTCTTTGTTCTCAGTAAATTCCAAAACCCAGAATTCCACAGGATGTTGAAAGTGGAAGAATAGCACTATAACAGTGTAGTGTAGAAAGGCCCTTGGTAAATAAACATTTATGTGAATTCCATTCATTCATTGGATTGCTCTACTGAGGATTAGAATAGGTTTCCAAATTGCAGTTTATTTTGACTATGGCCTTTTCTACTTTGCTTTCTCGCAGCGGGGCACAGTGCCTCCAGTGAGGACATTTGCACTTGGGCGGGCTGTCGCACTACTTTCTGTAGTTCTGGACTTCAGCCTGTCTCGGAACGACAGAGTGGGTCGCTATCTATGTGATGTCCAAAGACCACTTAAAACAGGTCTTTCAACATGTTGGTGGCGTCTCACTCCATGGCTGCTGCTCGAGTGTAGATTCTCCAGCCTCGCACCTACATCAGCCTGGGACACTCGCTTCTGTGGCTTCAGCGAAGTTCTCACCGTGTTGGTGGCGAGCCTCCACCAACCCCGGCGTCCCATTCCATCCCCGGCCTCCCGGCCACGCACTGCTCCGGATTACCTGGACCTCCAGGGAGCACTCCATGGTTGAGTACCAGAACGGGGTGATTTCTTCGCCAAGTGCAATAAAGCCCTATACTTAAACTAAATCTGATGATTTATTCATTTCCATTTGTGCTAAGAGGAGAAATGCTTTTCAAGAAATACAAGTATACACAAAAGCACCCTTTAGAATATATGTGACAGTGGAGTCAAGAAGTTCTGAAGCTGTCTCTGGGAAACAAGTTCAATGAGATTTGGAATATGTTTTCTCACAAACAACATTGCATGTGTCTGAAGGAAAAATAAAGGCTGAATATTTTCGTTGGAAAGGGATATCATTTATTTGGATATTATTTAGAAATGATGGTTAGCTGCATTGTAAAAAGGTGAGACTTGCCCCAAAATCACCTCCATGATTCCTGCACATTATCAAGAAGTTTAAATATTCTATTGGTGTACAGAAAGTCTTAAAATAGATCCATCCTCTGGATATTACTTTATATGATTACAGCAGCTAGAATAGTCTACACACAACAGTGGAAACAAAGCAAACCCCCCAAAGATAGAGGATTGGATAACTAGGTTATACGAAAATGGTGGAATATGATAAGGGATTCAATTTATACTAAAAGATCTCATTGTACTAGAGTGAAGATAATATGGGAATTGGTATTACCTCTATGGGAAAAAGTTATGGGGGAGCGGTCTGGGGATGAAAAATAGAGTAAGACAAATAATCAAATTATGGAATATGTAATATTGGAACTATTAGAGTTGAATGTTATTATTCTATATTAAATAAAAATCTGTTGTAAATATGCATTATTACATTAAGTAGGAAACTCATCCAAAAGATAGAGTATTGAAGTGGCAAAAGAGAGGATATGGGGAAGACTTAAACAGATATAGTACTTTTGCGTTTTATTCATTTAAAACAGATATAATATAACTATATATGTATAAGTATATATTTATTGAAATTTAGAGAAAGAATTGTATATATATGCCAGCATCATAAGAGGCAGGTAGGGTAAGGGTAAGGGGAGTAAGGTAGAAGTCTATTGAAACTAGGGGTAATTATAAATGTGGTAAATGTGAAATTAAAAACAACTAATGGCAAATGTATGACATTAAATATGTATATTTACATATAATTAAATTATAATATATATAATTTAATTTCTTATAAATTAAATATGAAGAATTATTAGGATAATACAAAAGATATGTTGTTGCCTATTTTCGGGAGGAGTATTGTAAAAAGTTCACCTGGGTGAGACAAATTATGTAAAAGGATTATGATAAAGGGATCTTACCTTTTATCATAATATATGGTATATACATGATATATGATATATTATATCATTATATGATTGTATAATTAAGTTTCCTAATAATGGAATGCAATTACTTAATAAATATATTATAAAAAATAAAAATAAAATAGATGATTCCTTGGCCTCCACAGCCCACTGGCTGCAGGCAAAAGAGCTGGACCATGATGGCCCTTTCATGTCATCACCCTCAATCAACAAATGACCTTCAGTAAGGAAAAGCCAGAATTTGAAGATTCCTAAAGATAAATGCTCTTTGTGAGCATCTGTTTAAACCTAAGTGAAGTTTCACCTACCCTCAGGGAAGGGGAAGGGGAAAGCAGCTGCTCTTACATGCTATAGCATTTTCAGAAAACTCCTGATTTTATGGTCTCTCACTTTATTTAATTGGCTGTTGCTTTTTACTAGTTTCACTATGTGGAAAAACATTCCCTTGAATACACATTTTTAAAAATCAGTTGCTTCTCATTCTTTAAGCTGGCAGGCTCTGGACGTATTACAGAGCCCTTGCCAAAATTTATCCCACCACCTTTACACTATAGGAAAGGCAGAAATTATGTTCTGACTGGCAGCTGCCGTAGAGATTATATTTCTAACAAGGATTTTTGTACTACATTTCACCTCTGCACAAAGTTTGAACCACCAAACCTAGACTGTTATATTTATATAGCTGCAGAGGGAAAGTTGTGTGCGTTTACATTTTGTTCTTAGATGGCTTCTAACAATTTCTATCTTTGTCCATGTTGAGATGTACTTTGCAACCAACTCCACACTGTTGTTGTTTTTTTACTGGAAACCTAGAGTAGGATGATCGTGACTCATTTGGATATAACAAATCACACATCTTTGAGTAGCAGGAATGAATCACAGTGAACTTCAGCTTCCAAGTCATTCCCTCCTTTCAATTTGGCCTCCATCTATACACTTTCAGCAAATAGTTACATATTTCTTCCCAATGTGCCTACACTATGGTTCACAAAAACCATTGTTTACAGTCAAATTCAAATCTTAAATCACAGTTGCATCCTGTTATAAGCACTTTGTTCTATTGCTAATTATGCTGTCCACAAATCTTTGTTTGTTACATTCAGACAAAAAATAGCAATTCATGGTTTGCTGTAAATAGTAGAAGCTTTCAGTTTTCCCTAAGGTTTAAGTAAAGGTGGCAAGGGGAGGAAAAATGACACAAGCCTAATGTCTACCATGGCTCACTGTCAGAACAACAAACCAGAGCTTGTTGTTACATGTGGTAAACCGTCATTGTATTTATTTATATTTATATGATCATAGTAATGAAACCTAGTATTTCTTATCAGGCTTTTGCATTCAACAACAGCAATTGTATAATAATATCAACAATGTATAATATATTAGTCATCCTTTATATATCAGTCATGGCCAGCATTACACAAGAAAAACATATTGTACCATACAACAAAATCAACTGCAAAAAATGAATGGATAAGACAAAGAATAAAACAGATGACAGGCTAATGGAAGGGTGCTGGTCTTAATATAGGCTTATCAAATAGTACATATAGCTGCACAAAATTTAGCAACATTAAAAGTAAAAAGAACCTCAACGTCCTGGCAGTTTAAAATAACAACAATAATGACAAAAATAGATTAGAAATAATCTGGAAGGAATGCATATGAGTATGTTCCAACTGTTCTATTGCACCTTAAAGTCTTCTGCTGCTCTTTCTTGATGAGACCTAGTTGCATTGCCACACGGTGAACAGAATAGGTCTGAACACTACCTGAATTTCCTGAATCTTTGAACCCAACTGTTGAGAAAATGTGAGCATGCTAAAGCTATTTCAGCAGTGTTTTAGCTGCAGGCTCTTGTGTTAATTTCTAGTCATAGCTGCCACATGCTGGAGGTGGGGGCTGGGTGACACGAACACCCAAGGACAGAACATTCTGATGTGCCATTAACTTTTTTTTGCATTTTTCTTTTGTTTTTGCATTTGAGCACTGAAAAAGGTGCAGAAAGCTCAACCACACTGACTTTTGCACATGGCGTCAGATCTACTTTGACTGCTTCAGCATGTGTGGCAACACAGCTGGAATTCTCAGCCAGGATATAGTAGGAGGATCCTGCAGTTGCCTTGTGGGTCTAATAGAGAGGTTCTCCAGAGAGTCTCACAAGCTGAGGGTTTTGAGGCTCTCCAACAAACGGAGGTATACATCACTGTAGTACTATCTTAATGAATCTGGCCAAGTGTTTCCATAAGTAGAGTATTCAGATCCATTAGACAATGGAACACAGTGAGCATTTGGAACTGCACAAGAAATTAGCCAAACAAACCTTGCCAAGTTTCTTTGTCCTATAGATAGGGGAGGCATTTTATACATGGAAATAAAGATATTCAGCTACAGCTTCCATCTCAAAGCCATTATTTGAGACTACTGAATTAAACACAATATCTGTGGTTATTTGCATTGCATGTTGTCTCATCCATCATAGTGCTTGGGAATCCATAGTGAGCTTCTCCAATAAAAGCTCCAACTATAGATAATTTATCCTGACATTTAGGGGATTCATATCAGACACAGGATGTAAAATATTCTGTTGAACTGAAAGCCACAAGCTGTGCAAAGTATTATCCTTCAGAAATGAAAGTAAGGAACCAAATCTGCCCTGTACTTTCGTGATGGTTTCAATGAATGTTATAGCAACGAGTGACTGGGGTGCAGTGGACTGAGAGATATATTCTTTCTTCCACAGCTCAGCCTGTCAAGTTTGTATCATGTTTGCTGTGGTTTTAATATATTCCTGTTCTCTCTCTTTCCCTTCTCTCCTTGTTTTTCCCCTCCCTATTGTAGGTATCTGAAAGGTACTGTACCAGCTGGTAACATGATGAGCACTGCAGTATGAACACAGGCTTGAACTCTTTGGGGTGCTGGCATTGTATAAGCATGCACCACTTTAACCCTTTCAATGGGGATGGAATCAAAACAGACAGATATGTTGTTGACAGATATGCGTACTTCTTCCTGAAGTAGAGAAACAGGACCATTGAAAGGGTTGAGGAATAATGTTTGCAGTGTGCCCATGTGCATGACAGGCTTCTGCTAATTTATATTTTATTTTAAATATATATATTTATATTTTGCTAATAATACCTCTTAACAATACTGAGATACAGAAAGCTGATATCATTTAAGGAGACTGGGAAGAACATTATAATATTAAATCCAAATCAAATTAGAAACTAGACTTGACAGAAAATCTCTGGCTCATATTGATCCATACTGAATGGGAGGGCTGGATCTAAGGAATAATATCCAAGGAATAGACCTTAAGTTGCCTATCCTATTTTATGTTATGGTATAGCATCAGTTTATCTAGTTGTGGTACAATCTCGAAAAAGTAGAGGACTTCCACTGCAGTATGAAACAGCCATAATCCATCTTCATGGGATTTGTCCTTCCCAGCATAAAACTGTATCCAAGACTCTGGGATTGGAAAGGTGCCTTTCTCGAACAACATCCATTTTTTAAAAGGTTCATAGAGTAGTCATGTTTTTCTTTAATCTTTGAGCACTGTCATAACTGCTAGTTTATTTTTGATATGTTTGCTTTTACAGTGACTCCAGGAATAAAGATTCTATTTTCAGTATATAGAGCGGTACAGTTTAAGACTTTTCTCAAATTTGGAGGCAAATAAGTAAAAGAGATAACTGCAGTATGTTTGTTTGCACATGGAAAAGAAGCAGGTCCAAGAAGTATACAGAACATTTTCTTGGCCAGTTCAGCTGAGCACTGTAGAATCCAACACATCTCCCAACTACCTTCTTTAAAAAAAGGTCGTCAGGGTGTTTCATGTTCGCTTCAGATCAGCCCCTAGCCCACTTCCTCAGTCCTTTCTAAGGGGGACATCTTCTTCAACAAGAAAGCTGATATGAAAATCACCTAACAACTGGGCACAAGAGAGAAAAATAGAACCTTTCTTCTTAAATACTACCTATCCAGACTCCTCATTTATATTGGACTAGAATATTTAGGATTTTAGGATTTTACTTAATATTTTCAAGTGTTTCCTGGTTTGGATGTATGCTTTTTTGCCATATTTTGTTGCACTCCTTGGTTACTTTGAAATCTAATTTTCTTACTTATAGATGGCTCTTTTCACATCTATTTTTAAAATTTCTCAAAACACAAAAAGGCAGCACATTGATTTGTCCAACAAAAAATGAGTTTCTGTTGTATGGTAAGCAAGAGTCCACACATGGAAGCTGCCCAAAGGCTGGCCAAAATCTTTGCTGCCCTTGGTGATTTAAATCAACCTAGCGGCGGGCACACAAAGTCTTATTGTAGTCTGATAACAAGCTCCACCAACAGCATATTAAATTATCAGTAATAACCTGGGCTCCAACTTTCCAGACTTTCTGTTTTCTTGCTATTTTTTTCTTGTATTTCCTTATTCTCCGTTACAACTGATCTGTGTCCTGGAAAAGTGATTGAGATTAAATGGTCCTTGTAATGAAGAAATGTTACCCAGCCATCAAAACTCTTGTGAGCTGCCTCTGTGCACCTCACATACTTAAATATGCAGACAACATCTCTCTTTCTTTCTTATAAAGCACAGCTGAGGAGTGCTCTTTGGGACCTTGGGCAGCTCCAAGCAGTTGTCTCCTTTGCTTCTGTTGTTCAGATTGTTCTGTTTTTATATTTCAAAGAATCCAATTACAGGTGATGTTGTGTGTGTGTTTTTAAATAATTATGGACAAATCAGTTAAGAATGTTGTATTTGCAGCTGTAGGGAATCTTATCACAAAACTCCTACTTGTCAGCTCAGTAGACACAAAATTGACAGAACCAGTTTTCTGACATTGCAAAGAGGATTTATCTCGTTTTACAATTTTATGTTTCTTGATTATTGCTATGGAGCTTTCTAAATATTTTAAAAAACCAAAGTTAAGCACTGTGTAACACTGCAGAACATTTGCCCTTTAAATTGCAGATTTACAAGATGATATTTTCCTTAGTCTAGCATACTTAATACTAATAAACAACTGGAATACAGGCTGTACATTCAGAGGAATGAAAAGGTTGGGAGCTGCTGAAAGTACTGCGTGAATATCCTACCTAGATCAGTTCTGGATGATTTCCTAGGGTGAGCAGGCCCAGGCCAAAATGAGGACGTCCCCCCCCAAGTTTTTTGCCCTTACGAAATGAAATTTTCCTTCAGTTCCCAATGTTCTACCATTTGAAGCCAAAGCTTCAGTTGAGGATTTAAGAAATGCAGTTATGCTTCGAAAAGGTCAGGTAAACTTACCAAGGGAATGCAATCAAAGCATATATAAGAGTTTAAGTGTGAATTTTTTTCAATGTTAGAAATTTGAGGACTGGAATAAGATTTCATTTGAAAAGACATAATTTTTGTTTGAAAGGGACTGCTCCTATTGGCTCCTGAGACCCCTGGGCTATTTCTCATTCATATGTGACCTGAAAACATGCCAGTTCTCACATTATGAGTCCTTCTCATGGCTGAACATCTGCAGAGGTAAATGCATGGCAAGCAATGTGTGGTGGCTACATCCTATTTTCTACATACTGTACCATTAGTAAGTAAGTTTTGCTCCATGTTTTCTTTACCATGTAGTATTGCCATTGTATTCAGCTACACCTTTGGGACTTAGATAGCTCTCAGGCTAAGGTTTGGTGTTCACCACAGTACACAGAAATCCAGCTGTGACTCTGCACAAAATAGCTTATTAATCTACCTTCTTCATCTAAATCCCATCAAGGAATAATTGTCTTGTCTGCTAAAAGTTAAAGGTCTAATCAGAATTAGAATTACTCCCTATAGTTGACTCCACACTCTTTTTTAAGTAGGTTTCTCAATGAATGTGTATATGTTTGGATGCTCTGTAATACATTCTGCTAAAATGGAGGACTATTAGATCTTCAAGTAATAACTTCTAGAATTTTAGATTCTGTGCTCAGGAAAAATCCACTGACTTGTGGACTAACAGGAAATTGGATTTTTTTGCTGTGTATATTTAGAACTTGAAAAACCTCAGCTGATTCTAGAGGCTTGTAGTTATCTATTCTAGTGCCCATTATATCCATCTGCTAAACTTGTTATATATTTGTGAGAAGAAAGAGATAAATATCAATGGGCAGAAAGGCATATATGGGAGATAAAAGCAAGGCATTCTACTGTCAAAGTAAGCAAATGGGACTCACAGGCAAATGAAACGTGATTTTTTCACCATGACCCATATTTAGTTTCATATATATGTTTCATTCCATTTGGCCCTGTTGTAGCAGATACTGAATCATTGTATGTGTATGCCTTTTTGTGGTCATCTGATTGGAAGCAAATTGTTGGATGATCTCTCCCTTTCTCTCTGCTTTTCTTTCTCTCTTATTCAATTTCTTCCCATTGCCAAATGGAAAAAAAAAACACATACACAAAAAAAATCCTCTCTTGGAGAGAATTTTTAAGTTTCCCCCATTAGAGTTCATAAAATATTAATTGATCTCTTGTGAAGTCTGCATGTGCTGTGAATATATTCTCAAAGAAGCAGTTGGCATACTCTAATAGCCCATTAAAATCTTCTTTGAATAATTAAATAATAGTATGAGTGTGTATAGTTCTATGTTTCTGAACCCATAATATGTGGCCACATCCTAAAAGGCTTTGGATAATGGAAATTAATTTCGAATTGACTATTATGTCTTTCTGCAACATTTACATTAGTTAAGCAGAATAGTCTCTGTGGAAAGGAAATGGGCATATGCATATTAGGCATTTAAATGGGAGTACACAGAAATTGGTGGAAACAAACTCTTTTCCCCAGAATATTCTGTTTTAGAACTTTAGAATGTATTTAGTTCTAGAAAGAATTCTGGAGAATAAGAGAAAATCTGCTTAATTTTCAATTTTGGCAATTGCAGTTTAAAACCTTAAAACAATGTAAACATTTTAAAGCAAAAATCTAAAAACAGAAATAGACAGCAAATCTTTTTAAAACAAAGTTTCATATATTTTAAAATCCCTCAAAAGTCATGCAGAAAAAGGTTTTAATGGACCACCAAAGATAAGAAATTATATGTCAGTTAATTTCACTCTGAAAAATAATTGCTGTCCTGTATGTAGCTCTTTGCTATGTTTGAGTTTGGTGTTCCAGCAAGGAAGTCATTTTGATACTGTGATATTTCTCAGATTGTCTTTCTTGCATTTCTACTATCCTTAAGGTTCGTTATGTCAAATTGCTTTCTTCTGCTTTTCCACCTCAGAGTTGTTGTTTTTTGTGTCAAGTTAACTTTGACTTACAACAACCAACTAATGAGATCTCCAAAGCTAATTCCAATGTTTGGGTCTTGCAACTCAGAGTTCTGTTTCCCTTCTTAAGTCAGACTGTCTGAAATACTAGATACAGGTACTTGTCTTGTCTGCAGCCTGTCAAGCTGACTTGTCAAAATTCTTCTATGGTGCAGCTGTTCCCAGTACAGAAAGTTTGCACTGGACTTCAAATTAGGATCTTCAGTATGTATTATAAGTGTCAGATTACTCTACCTGCATACAGATACAGTATCTACATACATTCTGTATGTTTGGCAAAAGAAGCTTACCCACAAAACATTCCATTCTTTTGGGTACAAGTTCAATCTTACACTGCTGCTCCTGAGCTAATGAAAGGAAAGGCATAATGTCATCTGCCTGCAGAGATTAGGACAGTTACGGAGCACCCTCACTCTGGGATTCATCCTTTAGTCAGTTATCTTGGTTTCATTCACTTTTGGCTATCAGCTACAAGCAGTACATCTGCTATATGTCTGAGGCTGTTGTAGCTGTATTTTCTGAGCAATTAATATAGTCTCACAAGACATAGGACTGGAAATAAATCCAGCCTTTCTTGTTCATGAGGTGGTGAGAATCTCTGTCTCTAGTGCTGTGTCTAATCTGCTTTGACTATTTTGTGCTCTTATCTACCTCATCAAAGGAGGACACTGTCCTAAACAAGGCACTGTTAAATTTCTCAGTAATATTAGTCCTCACTGAAGGATAAATTGTGGTAAGAAGTTCTTAGCAGAAACTAGTGCTTAGAGCAAAATGGGATAGATGACTCTTCCAAGTGTTGTTGTTGTAATTCCTAGTGCTTATCATTGGTTTGTGATAGCTATGGCTGCTGAACAGGTATGAATCATTCACTGCCACATAGGGTTAAGCATGGGGAGCTGGCCCCTTCTAGCCCTCCAAAACCCCTCCCCTGTGCATACAGCAATTAGCTGAAAAAGCTTCCCTTCATTCTCAAAACCAGTTGCCATGTGAGAAGTGTTTGGGAAAAGGAGGGGTGCAGATGAGGAAATTAACCTTCCTCATGCTTGGACCCCCCCCCCCATAAGTCCCTCCCTACACAACAGCTAAAACTCTTTTTAAACTGGCTGTGATGTGGGAGGTGGCAGTTTTCAGGGTTTACAACCAGCGATGAAGTGCTCAGGAACATCTCTCCCCAACCCCCACATGTAGGGTATGGGCTGGCTCTGGATCCTGCCCACCTGGCCACCACACTGCTTTCACCTGAGGTAGTGTGGTTTTCCTGCAGAGAGGTTCAATGGCCATATGATCTTTAAGAGAACATTTGTGCACATACCATTCTATTATATAATTTCTCAATAACTTGCAAATGTGTTTCTAAACACGCTGCACAGTTTGCTGTTGCAGCCAGAGTGTTTAAGGAAGAGAAACATCTTCAAAACCAGGTTGTAATTGAAATCCATGGAACTGGTTGTTGGTGACTCTGAAATGCTGCCTTAAAATGCCGATGTATTACTGATCCTGCCTCCAATTAACTGCAGCCAAATTGTCTTAAACACCATAGTGATTTATACCGTGTTATCTGAGATCTAGTTTAGAGGCTCTGTAGGACTGTGAGTTTCTGCCATAATTATCTTACAGTCTGTGGGGATTCATAATTGACAAGTGGGTGCCTGATTCTCCCAGCCCAACTTGCATGAATGATCCTGAGTACAAAGGGGATTTGCAAGCAGGGTCCTTTTCTAACACCAGAGATTGCTTGTGGGAAAGGGTAGAACAGCAGGCACTCCTCAATCGATCTAGGAAACACATCCCACCCAGCTCCAGCAGCTGCTTGCCAGTAAGTGGTGTTTGGGGAGGTCTAGCTGAAAATCTACTACATAGCACTGTAGCTGACAGTGCTACGTAGTCATTCCTATACATTTTACCTCATACTTTCTTCACTCACAAAAAATGTTTTTGACAATATTTTTTAGAGTGTGAATAAACTACAGTTTTGTTACTCAGGTGAACTGGGACACTGTTTCTTAGAGTACAGTAGTGTTTTAAAGTCTGCATGTCCCGTGGCACAATATGTGGTTCAGGTGCTGATTCTGCTCTCAATACCACACACTGTTTTGCCTCTGTGCACAACTCACTTACATGTTGTATTTGCATGTCCATTGCCCTTCACACAATTGCTCTTTTCCGTCACTTCTCTATATGAACTCTGCTCTGCAATCAAAGACTCCCTTTATCTTTAGGCCTGCAGTGCACAAGGGGGCTGGATTTCTGAAATGAAGAAAAAAGAAGTTCTTCTCCTTCCCCTTCCTGTTATTTAACAGCTGAGCTTCTTTCATGCGTTTTAGTATTCAGAAGCAAATGAGGGAGTACCTTTAACTATCTTTGCTGTGGAGGATTAGGTCTCAAAGTCAAAGCCTTCCAAGCATGGGGGATCCCCCCTGTTGTGTATTTGCCTCTTGTTCACATTGTCCTGCAATTAAGAACTGTGGCCTCATAATTGAAAAACAAACCATATTAGAAAGTGCTGGCAAGTTTACATGGGAAGAAAAGGTAAGAGAGGCCACTAGCTTCTTCTGGACATTTTCATGACCTCTGCCCTTGGCAGGGAATGTGTCAGATCCTGTTGATCAGCTTGTTCTATTATGAGACCAAAAAACTATGCTTTTTTTCTGCTCTTTTATAGTAAGGAAGGCCTGATACTTCCTTGTCTCATTCTCTCTCTCTCTCTCTCTCTCTTTCTTTTTAAAATGTTCAGACCTCACCTTCCAGATATGTTGGACAACAACTGCCTCGCTGCAGGGCAATAGCTACCATTGGCATCAGTTTGCAGGAAGCTGTTGTACAGTAGGCTCTATTCTAGTGAAGGTTAAGTTTTGTGTAGTACTGTTTTGTATATAGTACCTTGGTAGAAGTACTACACATCCTTATGCTTTTTGTTTTTTCTAATGGCTTAAGCTGCCGCCAGGAACTCTAGAGTGAACCATCCTGATTATTAAAGGGCCATTTACATGCCTCTGAAGGATGATGGATGCTGTCAGGGCAAGCCTCAGCCACAGTCCCTGTCTTCATCTCCTTGATTTTTATCACTTTGAGCTTTATTTATTTAGAGCCTCGTAGAAATGCAGGTTATTTTATCTTTCACTCAGCTCAGAGCATGAAGAACATCCCAGTGTTGTCCCATCTCAACTTCCCTCTACAATTGGCTAGATTCCATGTCAGTGGGGTATGTATGGTATTTAATAAATTTGAAAGGAACTGTCCAAGTACTTTTTCTTTGGGAATTCAGACCCTCGGAGAGTTTCTTTAAGGGACAGTTTAAAGGGATGTGCTAGCAATAATCTGCCACTGACATCAACCCTAACCAATATAACAAACAGTGAGGACTGAAGGTAATTGCAGAGACGCACACTGCCCATCCCTGGTTCAGCTTAAGCTGCCCCAGCCCGTTCATGGCAAGTTCTTCCCTGTGAGATTTCACCGTATAGATGTAGTAACATCGAAATGTTAAACCAGTAGATGGCCAGGATGATACCACAGATAGTGGTTTGAGCGTTTTACTACAGTTCTGGAAACCAGAATTTAAATACCTGCTCAGCCATAAAAGTCACAGAGTTACTTTAAGCAAGTCTCACTTTCTTAGTCTCAGTACAAGCAAAGGCAACTTCCTCCTCAACTCTCTGCCAAGAAACCACCAGAGCACTCACTGTAACTCAGAAAAGACCTGAAGTTTTACATCTGCATAGAGCCATGTTAAATAGATCTGTCCTAGGTTTTTAAAGCGTTCATATTGGAAGCAGTGGGGATGCCTGCCTGCTAGGAGAGCTATTACCTTTATTGCAATAGTCTTAGCTTCCCAGCAGCCATTTATCCATTTAGCAGCTATTTATTCAGGGTATCTGGCCCTACCAATGCAGCTGGCACACTCTAATCTTGTTTTCTGTACTAGATGAGGTGATGGCTGATCTTGGCCTGCTACAGGAACTTGCAATGCTTGTCAGGGAACAGCAAACTATCTGGCTGAGGTTTAGAGTCACTGGGGGATGCATGAAACTCTGCAGGGGTGGACTCATTACATATGGCCCACCCAGGAGGGCTGATGGATCCAAATGGATTCTTATTTCCTGTCACCTCAGAAGGGAATTCTGTTGAAGCCTGGTTGACCACTGGAACAGGGAAGAGCCAGGTGGTAGACACAGTCACTCTGAGTGCCCCCAATGGCAGTGGAGCTAAACCAGCACCCTGGTTTTCCAGGGAGCTGGACAGTGATGAAGCAAGTGGAGACAGAACTCAGAGAGTTGTTTGTGGTTGACATGAAGCAAAGTCACTGAACCTTAAAGGACTACAGCCTATTTGAAGGTTAATTCTGTGGCTGTGTGGGCAACAAAGAAGTTATTTTTTGCTGCTACCATTGCATCTGCAAGAAGGCATCCAGCAGAGTGCTGGTGGTCAAGTGGTCAGAGGCTTCTGCTACATATGGGCTCTAACTAAAAATGCACTTGTTGTGAAGAATTTGCATGGCACTTTGCAGATAGAAAAGTCACTCAAACCCTCTCCAATTTTGGGGTGCCTAGCTTGATATAGTGGGATGTAACCTTGTCTTTCTCCAGTGTTATTGGATACTTTTCAGTTGTGCAGCCTGAGGGCAATGCCCACAGCATCCTCTAGAAAGGCCAAAGCCATCACATGTATTCTGGGACTCTTTGTTCTTTCTGGCTTCAAACAAGGCCGGGGTACTGGCTGAGTAAGGGCCAAGGGTAGTCAGTGTCCTCAAATAAGGAGATTCCAATTTGCCTAACACAGTTGTGAGAGTCCTTGACTGTTGAAAAAGCCATCCCTGAATACCTCTAATGGATAATTATAGGCCAGCATTCAACCTACCATTTATAAGCAAGGTATTAAGAGTGTGTAATGGCCTACTATCTCTGGGAATTTGAGATGAAAATAGATCATCTAGATCAGTGGTTCTCAACCTTCCTGATGCAATGCTCCGTGACCCAGTCCCAGCCACCCCCAACCATAAAATTTTCATTTTTCATTTATTATTTATTATTTAGTTAGTTAGTTAGTCAGTCAGTCTTAGCTGTCAGTCATTCTGCACATTTGAATAGACTGGAACACTGCCTAAATCACTGCTCTGGATACACTTTCAATGCCTAAACTGGAGAACTCTCTTTTTTTTTTGAACTGTGGAAACCTAACATTCAGAAGGAGAACTACTGCCTTAATTCTGGCATTGATGGAAGCTTTCTGTGCTTAAAAAAAAAAAGGGGGAGGGTTACCAGTTTAGGCATTAGAAGTCTATCCAGAGCAGTGATTTAGGGCAGTGTTTCCAGTCTATTCGATGTTGAAAATAACTAACTAACTAACTAACTGACTAACTAACTAACTAAATAATA